>RJWM01012522.1:0-56922 GCA_004363535.1 Dasyprocta punctata | reverse complement strand
TAATGTTCTTAAAGCCCCCAATTAAGGAAAACACAATCATGCATTTTAAAGGGCATTTGACAACTAACACTGCTTTTTCTTATAATAGATGTAGTTGAGTGGTATGCTTATTTAAAGTCCCAAAATGATGCTTTAACTTCCTAAGGGGACTATCTGAAGAGGAACAGTTGAGATACACACACTGATTGAGTCACTCACACGCCTTCCCTGCCAGCCATGGCGCTAAGCCCTGGATACACGAAAAGGCACCACACAGATGGAGCTTCTTGTGCAGCTCTGGCACACAGGAGTCACGGGCACATGCCAGGAAACGGTGTAAGAGACAGGATGCTGCGGGAAGGAACAGCAGAGGCGGGGAGCTTCTCAGAGAGGGCGACAAAGGAAGAACCTTGCATAAATGGACCATGGACTATGGACTCAAGGGGACCAGAAAGTGCCACCTATAGCCTGGGTACAAGGGAGGAAAAACATATGGGAGCAGCCTAAGGTCTTCCAGCCTGACCGAGGAGGCAGGAAGGTTCAGACCAAGACAAGGACTCACAGGCTGCAGAGAGGACACTGCCTAGCACTCCATGTACAGTAGATGTATGTGACTGAATTTATACATTAATATTTTCCCCCATGAACTTCCGTACAAACACAAATACAGGAATGCACTCTGAACCCAACAAAGTAAGAATGTATGTTTTGTTTTTAACAAAAGACTGTAAAACACATCCAAAAGCTATTCCTATACAAAGTTACAGAAAATTTTAGAGCAAAATTGAGAATGTCAATTTAAGTAACACTTAGGCTAAAGAGAAGAGCAAAAATGAAATTTATGTACTATCTAGAATAAGTTCAAACAGAGCCCTGTGTATCAGTAGTAATTGCAGGAAAATCTATACACTATTGCTACTTTCACTCAACTGTGATAGGTGGAAAATGAACAAAAATTGAGAAACTAGAAATGACTAATAAAGTAAAACCATAGCCAATGAAACAAGACACAAAACATAGTATCTTGTTAAGTAAAACTAATGATTGGTTCCAGGGGAAACCAAATTTAAGAAAAGATTCACTTCATGTAAATGGGGAGAACAAACTTAATGAATAATTAAGAAGTTTTAAAAATTATAACACCTTTATTTAGATATAACTCTCATATGATGCAGTTCACTGATTTCAAGTGCACAGTTCATTGGTCTTTAGTATGAACACAGAGTTGTGAAACACTAGAATGGGTTTTATTTTGGATCACATTTTAAGTCCATAGCAAGCTGCTTCCAACGCAAAGAGAGCATGGTGGAAGGGTCTGGTGGAGGGGAGTCACTCACATCATAGCAACCAGGAAGCAGAAAGAGAAGGAAGGAGCTGGGGAGTGAGATACACTCTTCCAGATCATGCCCTCAGCAATCTGCCTCTCCTGATCAGGACCCATCTCCTAACAGCAAGTCAGGTATCGTGTTCTCAAGGTCAAATCCTTCTGCAAAACCCTCACCTATAATTACATTAGGCCTTTGAAGGATATTGTCAATATAAACCATAGTATTCTCCCCCTGACCCTCAAAAAGACCTTGAAGACAGGATTGCAGCTAGGAATCGTGAAAGAAAAGATCTCTTAAAAATAACAAGGAACCAGGATATCACAATTCAACAGCTGCAAGACAACACAAAGAAAAGTAATTTAAGAGTAATAAGTGTCAGTGAAAAAGTGGGGGCCAACACAAAAGACATAAAAAGACTATTTATAGAAGTAATAGAAAACTTTCCAAACATGGGAAAATGACCTGGCATATAGATACATGAGGCATACAGAACTCCCTAGCCAAAAGAAATCTACACCCAGACATATAACATTCAAGATACCAGAAATTCAGCACAAGAACAACACCAGTCCTGTAATGCTTTCATTCTTTTGTTTTGATTGGTTTTATTGTTTTGTTTTGTTTGACTTTATTATTTCTGATGGTATGGACAGTTGTTTTGAAGAAAACAAGATACATTATGGCAGCCATTGTGGATTTCCTATTATCTTGTTATGAAGTCCTGTATCACTTTCATTGTTCTGTTGTGATTCGCCTTAATCTGTTTTATTTGGTTTGGTTTTATTCTCTCTAAAACAAATTTTTTTAAAAAAGGAATGGGAACCTCACCCTATAACATGGTCTTTGTTACCCATCATGGTCTCTCCCTTGGGATATTCCTCACTGTCTGGGGCTTTTCTCAGCACACGTTCCACCTTCCTGGCTCCTCCAGCTTCATGGGATCTCCACTGCACTTCTGGCCTTACTCTCGCAGCTTCATGCACTGCCCTCTCAGGGTCATACCACCTGGTCTCCCAGGATTTTTTCTGCAATCTGTGTGGAAAGCTTCCTGATTCCATAACTATAACATTTTGCATGTCTCTAAAACCAGCATCACATGGACGATGCCAAAGTCTGTTCCCAGGCCTCCTTGAATCATAGTTGCAGAGGCCTCTGAGTTCCTGGGTATCTGAGTATTGTGAACTGAATACAGAAGAATTTCCCAGATGCCCTTTTCAAGTAAGGTACCCTGGGGCCCTCTTCTCCAGCAAAGTTTTTCTCATTTGGATATCTGCAGAGGGTGGGGTCTTGAAAATTCCTAGGATGCCCTCAAGACATTCTTCTTATTAACCAGATGCAAAGGACTTGGCTTCTTTTTAATGCTTATCTTTTCAGCAACAAAGTAGTGCTCTAGTTCAACATTGCAAACATTTCTTTTCTTACAAAACTGAAACTTTTTAAATAGGCTTTTTATTCATGTACTTCTTTATTTTATTTAATTTTTAGCACATGATTTCTATAAATAATGATTACATTTCCATGAGGAGTTGATACATGCCTATAACACATTTTAATTATTTTCTTCATTCCCTTGCTTTCTCCTCCCTCCATCTCTGGGCCCCCTTACCTTTTGAAGAGGACTTATCACCCTATTTCCTATTATCTTTTATTTTGTACTTTATTAGTATTTTGGATTTCTCATATGAGAGAAACTGTGCAATATTTAAGCTTGTGTGTCTCATTTTTCATTTAATATTATAGTCTCAAAGTGCCTCCATTTTTCCAGAGGTAACTCAAGTTTATCCTTTTTATGACACAGTAATACTCCATTTGTTATAAATACCACATTTATCTTATCCATTATTTGCTGATGGACATATGCGCTGCTTCCAAGATTTAGCTTTTATGAATTGTGCTGCTACAAACATGGATATGCAGGTATCACTCTAATACAATATCTTTAACACTTCTGGAAAGATACCTAGAAGAGAAATAGGTGGTTTGAATAGAATTTTTAGTTTTAGTTTTTGAGGAATCTTCATACTGATTTCATAGTGGTTATAAAGACTTATATTCCCACCAACAAAGTACAAGGCTACTTTTTGCCTCACAGTTTCACAAGCATTGGTTATTATTTGATTTTCTGATGATAGCCATTCTTTCTGGAGTGAGGTGCAATTTCAGTGTTGTTTTAATTTATATTTCCCTAATGGCTGGAGAAGTTGAACATTTTTTCATGTACTTCACCCAACAAGTGTCTATTAATATCAGTTGTCCATTTTTATTGGGTCTTTTATTTAGGGGGGTAAAATATTTTTGATTTGGTTATATATTCTAGACATAAGTTTGGCCATGTTGACTATATTGCTTCTGCCTATCCAGGAACAGGGGATACCTGATAGCTTCCCATTTTCTGATGTCCCCATCAATCTCCTTTCTCAGAGTACTATAATTTTTAATTTAGAGGTCTCTCATTTTCTTAATTAGGTTAATTTCTAATTATTTAAATTTTTCTTAGAGAAAGATGTGCCTCCCGAGAACCCGCCACATTGGGTCAGGGAGGTTTGAACCAGAAGACAACAAGCCTGCCTTCCTGGTGGGTGGTGTGTGACCAGCGTGGACTCCAGGAAGAGAAAGATGTGCCTCCTGTAAGCTTACCAGCACACAGGCTAAGAATCAAGGACAGTCCCCCCATCCCCTCCCCCCATAAGCAACCTGCTGGTTTGGAGGACCAGCTAAGTTGATAGCAACTATGGTACATGAAGCAAGTAAATCCTTGTATTGTTTGGCTGATTTTGCAGGCCTGGGGCCAGCAGTCTGAACATCTCTTGGGAAGATGACAGTATGCAATGTAGCAAATATGGGGGATTCCCTTCTATCTTGTCTTTGAGGCCCAATATTGTTCTCATTGTTTTGCTTTATTCTGATTTTTTTTTTTGCTTTATTTCATATTTTGTTTTTATCGGTTTTATTATGTTTTGTTTTTGGTTTGATTTTACTATACCTGATGGAATGGTCAACTATTGTGAAGATAACAAGATATACAATAGTAGCTATTGTTTTTCTAGTATCTTGCTTTGAAGTTCTGTACCAGTTCTACTGTTTTGTTTTGATTGACTTTGTTCTGTTCTGTTTGTTGGATTTTACTATCTTTAAAATAAAATTTCAAAAAAAAATAAATAAAAATAAATAAATAAATAAATTTTTCTTGATGCTACTATGAATGGAATTGTTTCCCTAATTTCTTTCTCAAATTCATTATTGTCATGTGTTAATTTTATTCATTTTTCTGTGTTGATCTTATACCCTGCTATACTACTGAATTTGGCTAGCAATTCTAGGAGTCTTTTGGTGAAGTTTTTTTGGGTGTTCTATGTAAAACATAATGTCAGCTTCAAATAATAATAATAATAATAAAGGACTTGAATGAGTGCTTTTGACTCAGGATCCACAGTTTTGGAATCCAGTGAGCTACGCTTTTCTCCTCCTAGCTTTACAACCAGAGAGTCTGTGAGGTGCCCCCATGTTCCAGAGGCCCTACTGGGTGCTTACTTAGTGTGCGCAGAGACAGCTTCCCTCCTCAGAAGCTGGGGTAAGCTTCCAGACTGCCTTTATTATTTTTCATTGTGATCCATTTATCCAACTTTTTTGTAGCTTCTAATTTTCCTGTCATTTTTCTCCAGGTTCTCCAGGATCTACATTTTTTTTTTCCAAGTTGTTATTTTCCAGGTAACCTGGAGAGGGTGCATTTTGGTGCTGATTGCTAGTTGGTCATTTTGGTTATGCTCCTTTTTTTTCTCAGTGTAAATCTCACTAAAAGCAAAATGCAGTACCCATTGTAGTAGTCCAAATATTAACCTGCTTTGAAATTTCCTCTGCCAGACTAATTAATTCATTGCCTATACTCTCAGTCACTGGCAAGATCTCAGGACATGAACGAAATGCAGACAAATTTTCTGCCAGAGAATAACATACAGTCTCAAATCCAACTACCAAGGGAGTCCTTGTCCTAACTAATGCCTTCTAAACCTGCCCTTTTCTGTCTGCCTTTGTGTTAACATTCCTGTCTTCTCATCTCTAACCAGACTCTTTCCATAAACTTTGCTTACAGCATTCTGGTGCTTCTGTACCTGGCATCTCCAAACATTTCCAAAATGTTTAGGATAACCCACTTCCTGGTAACAAAATCTGTCTTACTCACTTTCCTGTCCTGAAAAACATGTAAGACCCACAAATAAAAGACGTTTATTTTGCACCCTGGTTACATTTCCTTCTTGACTATTCCAAGGTGGAAAATGGCATGGAAGGGAAGCACAATGGAAGAAAACGCCTTATGTCATGGCAGCCAGGATGCAAAGATTAAAGTGAGGGCTGGGAAGAGAGCTACCCGCTTTCAGGTCACACCTCTGGTGATCCACTTCTTTCAGTCAGAACCCAGCTCCTAACGGCAAGTCAGGTAAATCACCTACTTGGCCCAATTTTCTTCCAAAAGCCCTGCATATGAGTGCATGAGCCCTTTTGGGAAACATTCTTAATCTAAACCACAATCAATGTTAAAAAAAATTCTTTTAAAAATCAATAGTTTTCTCAAAACTCCTTTTTACTGACCAAGCCCACCAGTGATAGGTGGTCATTAATTGGCTTTTTATCTCTAAACTTTTTTTTTTTTTTTTGTCTTTTTGAGACAGGGTCTCACTATGCAGCTCAGGCTGGCCTTGAGCTCACTTCGTAGCCCAGGCTGGTCTCAAACTCACAACAAACCTCCTGCCTCAGCTTCCTGAGTGCTAGGATTACAGGCATGTGCCACCATACCCAGCTCACTCTAAACATTTTCTAAAAGATTTATTTTTAAATTATAAAAGACTATCACCTATAGTTTCATAACAATAAATTAGAAAATCCAGCTGAAACGGACAATAAAAGGAAGATACTGTCTTTTCTAACTACTCAAGAAGATGAAACACAAATAATGACCATTGGAAAAAAATATTAAAAGCAGTCAAATCTCTCCCAAATGCAAAACCCCCAGATAACGCATATGTTATTTAAACTATGTCAGAGCATAGATCTAATGAAATGCACCCAATTTCATTCTGAACAGTAAGCATAATTCTCAAATGAAAAGTAGACAAGGATGCACCTAAAGGTAAACTGGGGTCAATCTCATTTATGAAGTTAGATCGAAAAGCCTGAAATAAAATATTAGCTATGTGAACGCAGCACGATGTGTGTAGCTTAAAAACACCAGGACCAAGGAGGGCCCATCTGGAATGCAAAGGTGGTTCAGAGTTAGGAAAGTTATTAATGCAAATTACCACATTAATAAATCAGAGGAGCAAAGCCATGCGATCACCTTCACAGCTGTTGAGAAGATGATAAAATTTACATGCATCTTGATTAAAAAATGAAGTCTTAGTTATGATCGAAGGAAATGCTTTAAGTTAATACTTAACAGAAGCAGAAAGCAAACATTATACTAAATCAGAAGAAATTTTGTGAATGTCAAGAGTAGAACAAGAAAAAAATTATACCAGTAATTATTACTTTTTTCAATCTTTTCCCCCTTTAAATCTTCAACAGAACTAGAGGTGCCTGTCATTCCACTACCCAGGAAGATGAGGAGAGAGGACTGCAAGTTCAAGGCCAGCCTGTGTAACTTAGCAAGACCCTGTCTCAAACAAAGGAGTCAGGCTGGGGATGTGGTTCAGTGGTAGAGTATTTACATGGCAAGCAGAAAGCCCTAGTTCAGTTGCCAGCACTGCCCCCCCACCTTCCTCAGCATAAGTAAAGGGAAACATGGAACTGGACTGGTGCATATTTTTCTGGAAAAAATGGCCTGGAAGTTTTGCCTTCTACTATTACTTCCTTTTTGTGGCTCTACAGAGTTGAAACAGCTGTGGAATTCCATGTCTGCCTTGCTTGCCGTGCAGTGCATACCTGAGTCAAGGAAACTGTACATTGGTATCAGACCCTCGGCCTTTATGACTACAAAAATGCTATGAAAATTATTGGACAACTGAGGCCACAGTTCCTGGGTGAATCTCCTCTATAAGTAGCACACAGCCCGGGTCTGTCTGTGCTTTACCTGGGCCCCTGGTCATACGGAGAAGCCACTGAGTCTCCTGCCCAGGGTCCTAGGTGGCTCACTATATGGTTATACTGACTGACAGAGACCATTGGGTCACTAACGTCTCCTCTTGAAACCGAGGAATGAGAAATGGATTGTGGGGAGTGTGTCATTATATACTGTCATTTCAACAGTTTTAGCCAAAGCGACTAAACAGAGCAAAACATTATGTGCAAACCCTGGAAGGCAGGAGATACTATTTGAATTATTTATTCTAATTATGAGATCAAAGATTCAAGTGTACATTTGACAGAAAGTATACTTATATGGAATTAAAAATATTGTCTGATATATCATCAGTAGCTTCTTACAATATAAAATAATAATTTAAAAATGTATCCACCATCAATGAAATATTTCAAATATGTAATACTATACTTAAAGACATGGGTCCACTTGTATATTTTTTAAACTATAAAAGTGTGATTATGTCCACAATGAAGAAAATACCAGTTTAAATTTATAAGTATTACAAAAACAAAACCCTAAAATAATGGGAAGGAAGTGGGAAAGTTATTTATAAACTTCAGTAAAAAAACTTTTCTAAGAAAATCACACAACCCAAAAATGAAAAGGGCAACAATGTATGAATGAATAAACCAATTTGAGTAATATGTAAAATTTTTCCAAAGGGGGAAAAATGTTTAAAAAAAGTAAAAATGTGAGTAACAAACTGCAAAAAATATCTATCTTCAACATATACAACAATGGCCAGTTATTTTAATATAAGAAATGAGTTTAACAATTACTGAAAAAAAATAGCAAAAAATAGATAACATACATACAGTGGCAATGAATAGACAATGAAATTTAAGTAACATAAACAAATGTAAAAATGCTCAATTTCCCTTTTCATTAAAGAAATTAAAATTATATATTTTGTGTCAGATTGGCCAAGATAAAATTTCTGATAATACAAGAGTTTATGTGAGTCTGAGTAATCAGCAACACTCATGTACTGTTTGCAAATGTGGAAGATGGCACCTTGTTTAAGGAAAGCCATTTAGGAAGAAGCTTATAATGTTTTTGAGATAGGGTTTCACTGTGGACTAGGCTGGCCTTGAACTCACTATGAATCTCTGGCTGGCCTCAAACTCCTAGTGATCCTCCTGCCTCAGCCATGCCTGGTGCAGGAATAATGATATGTACATGCTCTGATTGAGAAGCCACTCTTCATACTTTGCTCTCTCAGATCTGTGTGCGAACATGTACCTTGGTCGCTACTATGCTTTCATCACCTTGGCACTTAGGCCCGATCCCAGCTGCAGCACAGCCACACAGTATTTATTGAGGAATGAAAGTGCACAAAAGGGTAATATTCTCTGCCAACTTTGTCTGAAGAAAAGCCTAGAAACATTTTGTTAAGTGGTGGTTATTTAAATTATCACTGTAGTTTTAATTGTGCAAATTTGATTGGCTTACAAACTACCTAAGAGATCAGTAATGCACACTTCTGGAAGTGTCTGAGCGGGTGACGGAGGTGTGATGCTGAGTACGAATGTGTTCCCAGGCTCACGCCCCTCTGGGACTGTGTCCTTGCTCTGATTCCTGGCCACCATGAACTAAGCATCTTTGTTCTGTCACACCCTTCTGGCCTTGGGACCAGTCAAACGTGGACTGAATCCTCCGAAACTGTGAGTCGAATTAAACTTCTCCTCCTTTAAATTGTGGCTGTTGGATATCGTATCTCAGAGGTAAGAAAGCTGACTGATACAGTCATGCTTTCTAGTGTAATGCTACACTATCTACTTAATAGCTGAGAAGATCTCCAAGTGCAGGTGTGGGAATGTCACCAAGCTGCCCGACTAACCAACAAAAACAAAGTAAGCAATCATGTACAGAGCAGATCCCCATGTTTGTAAAAATACTCTTACCCCACTTGTAATCCTAGCAACTCTGAGAGGCTGAGGCAGGACAAGAGAAAGTTCAAACCCAGCCTAATCAACTTAGAAACTTAGTGAGATCTTGTCTCAAAATAAATAACAAAAAGAGGGCTGGAAATACAGTTCTGTGCAAAGGTCCTGGGTTTAATCCCTAACACCAGGGGAACAAATGATACCTATACACCCACAGACACAAATGTATAAGCAATAGGGAGCTGAGTGTGGTGGCACACGCCTGCAGTCCTAGCACTTGGGAGTCTGAGGCAGGAGGATCACCCTGAGTTCAAGACCAGCCTAAGCTACATAGTGAGTTCAAGGCCAGTCGGAACTACACAGTGAGATGTTGTATCAAAAAAAAAGAAAAGAAAAAAAACTATAAACAATGACTGAAAAGTTACTAAAAATATCTGTTAGTAGTGTTTACTTCTGAAAAGGAGATATTTTTAGAAGTTGTGAGTAAAAGATTTGCTTGTCTATCATTTTTATGCAAATAAAACTAGTTAATTCTTCACTCACACAGAACAAAAAGACACTGACACTACACAACCATATGGAAATGTACTGGCTATTCTAAAGAAAAAAAATCTGGAATGAAGAAATTGAAAAACTTGGACAAACCAATGCATACCCTATGTTCTTCAATGAGAAGTCATGATATTATTTATATGTCAATTCTCCTTCAAGGTTATACATAAATTTCGTACGATTTCAATTCAAATCTCAAATGTATTCTGTCTGAGTTCTGATCAGAAATAAATGAAAGTCTGTCTGGAAGACTAAACAGTGAAGAACAGGCAAGAAATTTTAGAAGTTGATTAAAAGTCTAGGATGAGACTGGAGCAGGGCTTGCTATGCCAGTTATAAAAATACAAAGGCAAGATAATTAAAGTATTATTCTGGAATATTAATATATAACATAGAAATAGGACACAATAAAATGTCCAAAATTAGATCAATCAACAAAATTCTGTGTGTACATGAGTGCATTAATGATATGGGTGGTTTTTGACTACCCAGCATTATACTTCCTGCTTCCTGTCTCCCAACCCTTCCTAAAGACATTTAACTCTGTTTCGGGGAATGACCACTTGAATCCTAGTAGATTTAGTCTGGTTGCTCAGGTAAACAGGTTCTTCTCCTATCCTGGCCTCTCAAAGGCTCCCTCCCTAGACTCTGACTCCATTGCAAATAGAAGGAGCAGTTAAGAATCACTGGAATAATTCACACCTGCAGACTCTAACCTGATGAGGTCAGGGTTTCCAACCCAGGTTCTCACTTTGAGTCAAACTTCTATACCCACAGAAGCTTCCTCAGCACCAGTCAATTTCTGGGTCTAATTTCTAGACCTTTTGGTAACTCTGTAGGCCCCAACATTCTTTCAATGAAAGGCCTTTGACTTTGTTCTTCAGCTTGTCACTTAGAACTGTTAATGATTTTGGTGAGATTTCAAATCCCCAAGGAATTACTAAGCTACTCAGAGAAGGGTTTTAGGAAAACTATTAACCTTTTAGGCAGAAAAAATTAAATTCATCAAATAAAAGAGTTGTTATTTTAAAAAAAAAGCACACCAAAACAAGATTACTAGGGCAACATGATCTTGGAAAGATCAAGAAGATCTTCATGTGTGTGGCTTCAAGGTAAGATCATTAACGGAAATATTGATAAATTTGAATACACAATTCTCTGTATCAAAAAGTAAATTTGAAAAGCAAATAACAATCTGGGATACCCAGAAGACTATTAGTAACAACTCTGAAACCATATATTGCAAAAATTTGCGCAAATCAGAAGAAATGGATAGATTTCTAGATACATATGAATTACCAAAACTGAATCACAAAGTTACGAAAACCACGAATAGTGGCAGGCAATGAAGTTAAATTGATAATATTTTTAAAAAACTACCAACTAAGAAAAGGCCAGGACTTGATGGATTCATCCCTGAATTCAAATTCTATAAAAACTTCAGGGAAGATTTAAAGTGACTACTCCTCAAATCCTTTAATGAAATTGAAAGGAAAGGAGGACTCCTACAGTAATTCCTGTGCTGTGATGGGTTTAAGAGGAAGCACATTATCATGCATTGAATTACAAATGGGTAAGCTTTCCTGAAAGGCAGAGTATCCGTACACATCAAATGTTCTGAAGACAGAGGTTCACTGTAATCAAGAAAGTCTACTTTTAGGAGCTGTAACCAGAGTTGCATGAAGATAATTGGAAAAGGCTCAGATTTAAAATCAATAATGCTATAGTTACACAAAAAGTTTGGCCACTACAAAGAATATTTAGGAGATATTTTTATAATACCACCGCTAGACTGTGGAAATTTCTTGTCCAGCTCACCACCATTGGAACCCAGAAACTTTCCGTCTGACCTACCAACTCCAGGCCTAGTAATTGTCCCGTCTAGCCTGCTTTCACTGGACTTTGTCCTTTTTTGTTAGTAAGTCTTAATTAACCTGATCCTTTTCCGTTAATATGCTAACGAACCTTATGGCTCACAAGGTATTGTATTTGACCTCTCCACGAGCTGTGGGTGTGGGACAATGAGTCAACCTTTCAGACAGAGACCTGGATATAGATTGTGTCAGTTCTTAGGCATCATGAAGGAAGATTAAACCACACAGAGGAAATTTTTGCTCATGTCATATTAGGATGAAAACCGACTAATTTTTCTTTTGGCTGTATTCAGCAGAAAATAACAAGATTATATTCCAACAATTAGTTTATGTAAGTTTGCACAGCTTCAGCGCTGAGCCTGTGCCATTTATGTTGGTCCTGCAAGACTTTGTGCAAATGAATGAGGAAGGCAGAAGGTCTCCCAACAGCTGCCTCCTTGGAATCCAAGGAACATGGCAACAGGAAAAGGAGATATGGTCCTACTGTAGGAAAGTTTCTGCCAATTCACTGCTGACTTCTCAGAAAAATAGCAGTAACAGTAGACACGCAGTGTGGAGCAATATGGCTATGAAAGCCCCTGGTTGTTGTCTCAAGATAAAGAAATAAATGCTAAGATCCCTGAACCTAGGAGCCATCCTCTTACCAGGAGGTTAAGTAGATCTGTATTTGAATGCAACCACAGACACTAGAATTTCTTTCCCATCAGATGCACGTATTGCTGTATCATGAGCTATACTATCTTGTTGTGTGGGTTTTACGTTGTTTATTTTTTTGTTTGTTGCAGTGCTGGGCAGAGAACCCAGGGCCTTTCACATGCTATGCAAGTGCTCTACCACTGAACTACAACCCCAGCCCAATCTTGAAATAATAGATTTTCTAACAAATTTTTATTGATCCTCTACAACATACACAGCACACTGCCTATGATTTTCCTAGATCTGAAAGAAAAAATTTAATTGAAAAATGAGACATATATTTCTTTGATGCACTCTTTATTAAGCTTAATGTCTAAAAGCATTAAAAATTGATTTGAAAAATAATTTTTAAAACTCGAATGCCAATAAAAATCAACACAACTGATGTTATAATAGTTACTAAAGTCATTTATTCTAAAATAGAACTACATTGTAGTCCTTAAAAATAGACTATTAATAACTGATTTATGCTGAGTGTGGTGGCACATGCCTGTAATCCCAGCACTTGGGAGGCTGAGGCAGTAGGATCACTGCAAGTTCAAGACCAGCCTGGACTACAAAGTGAGTTCAAGGCCAGCCTGAACTGCATAGTGAGACCCTGTCTCAGAAAACAGGGCCAGGGAGTTAGCTCAGTGACTTCAGTGCCTGCCTGGCAGGAGCGAGGTTGTGAGTTAGATCCCTGGTACCAAAAAACAAAACAAACAAATAACTGATTTATAAGTAGAACAAGTTTTAATTGGAGAATTTATAGAAATGAGTCAATTTCACTGAAATTCCTTAAAAAACTAGACAACTGGTGAACCAACTAAAAGTTTATAGAAGAGCCGAAGAATACAGTAATTTTTAAAATAGCTCCGATGCAAAATCAAAGCTTATGACCTTTGCGAAAAGGCTTGCATTTCATTACTCACCAACTGGCAGCCTTCTAGCGAGCTGACTAGCTGAGCATTCTGACAGGAAAGGATTGAGCCAGCCAAATTCAGCATTACACACACTGCAGAAAGCAGCATGAAAAAGGTTATCTGGAAAGATACCAAACAAAAAATTGATTATTCACTTGGAGAGGTTTAAAAGAAAAGTGACTTGGCTTTTAAAATGCTTTTGGTTAATCAAATAATGTACAAGAGTAACATTTATGTTTTAAGCGAAAGTACTGTTATTTCTCAACGTTTTGAATTCTTATCTGAAACAGAAAAAGATCTATGAAAAGTCATAGTATGCCACCATGATGTTACCTGAAAGCTATTCTGAAACGAATATTTTAGAAGCTAAACTTAAAAATATTATGCATTCTACACTCAACAATAATGTTAGAAATTATAAAAGAAAATCAAATGAAGGAAGTATATTTATTAGAAGGACTTTAAGCTATTTTCCTTTAATTTTTATTAAGGAAAAATTCACAAATGAAAAACCAAAAAAATAGTACAATGAACAACCAGATACTCATTACCCAGCCTGTGGTAGCCTGTCCCCTCTAGAATATTTTGTAGTAAATAGAGGACTTTATTTAATTTCCCCATTAAATATCTTAGGGTTTATTTCTCAAGCAATAAGATACTTTAAAAACATAATTAAGGTACTGTTATCATATCAATAATAATTAAAGATTCAATTGTTCCAACTATGTATGTTTCACACCTTGAATGATCACACAGAACAAAATGAAGGTCTGTAACTGCAACTAGTTACGAATCATAGCTTCAGATTTATGGGTTTTTCCCCTGAAATTTGTTGGAGAAACTACTTCATTAATTCTTTTTTTTATTTAAGAGAAAAAAGATACAGAAAAGAAAAACAAAAAGCGAAAGAGACAAACAAACAGCAACAAATCCAATGCAATAACAGTATAGGCTTACAAAACAAGATGATAGGAATTTGACAATGGTTGTAATATTGCATATAATATTCAAAAGGATTGCTTAGATTAACAGATATAGATATGTAAAATTGATCTAATGAGTATGAACTGTTCTTTTCCAATAACTAATACATTGAGTAGTATAGTCATTTTAGCTATCTTATGTATATATATATATGTGCATATATATATAACTATATATACACACACACACACACACACAAATTTATGACTTTTTCCTTTTCCCTTCTTCTTTCTTCCTTTTCCCTACCCCAATTACTTTTCCTCTTTGAGCAGTTTCTTACCCTTACACAGTATTTATTATAGATTTTGGATCATACATACTTTTTCAGTTTCTTACACTAGGGAGACAATACGGTATTTACACGTGTGAGTTTGATTTATTTTACTTATCAGTATGGTCTCAAGTCATGCCCATATACTTATCAAAGTCTCCATTCAATCTTTCTTTATAGTAGACTAGTACTGCATTGTATAAAAATATCACATCTTTTTTATCCATTACTTGATTGGTGGGCACTTAGGTTGTTTCCAAGATTTGCCTATTACAAATTGTGCTGCTACAAACATGGGTGCACATATATCACCATGGTATGATATTTTCAATTTTTCTGGGAAAAGTCCCAGGAGCAGGATAATTGGGTCAAATGGAATCTCTAATCCTAGCTTTTTGAGGAATCTCCAACTGATTTCCACAGTGGTTGCACCACTCTACACTCCCACCAACAGTGGAGAAGAGTTCTTTTTTCCTTGTGGCCCATCTAGTATTTGTTATTGGTTGATTTCTTGATCTTGGCCATTTTTACTGGGGTGAGATGGAATCTCAGTGTTGTTTAAATTTGCATTTCCCAAATGACCACTGATGTTGAACATTTTTTCATATATTTATTTGCCATTTCTATTTCTTCCTCTGAGAAGTATGATGCCCATTTTTGGGTTGGGTCCTTGAAATTTGGGGGCCTGATTTTTTAAAAATTCTTTATATGTTTTAGATAGAAGTCCTTTGTCTGAGAGACAGTTAACTAAGATTTTTGCCCAATTCGTGGGTTTTCTTTTCACTCTGTTGGAGATTTCCTTTTACATGCAAAAACATTCAAATAAGACAAGATCCCAGTTGTTCATTCTGGGGAGTATTTCCCATGCAGTTTTATTTTTGTTCATGAATTATCTGTATTGGGTGATATGCTATGTACCCCCAAGTTCTCATATAACTTTGATGGGGCTGAGTTATTGGTTTGTTATTGGTTTGTTGTCTAGCGCCAGGATTGGCAATGTGAGTGTTGTACCCGCCCAGGGGTGGAACCGACATACAGTGTAAGGGAAGGGGGGTCTTGAACTTCCATCTTCTCTCTCTCTTGCCAGCACACCGTGCAGCTTGCAGCCGCCATGGCGGCAGCTCCTCCACACCATGCTGACTTGGAGCCAACTAATGGACTAAAACTCCCAAGAAACTGTAAAAATAAACCTTTCCTTCCCTAATTTTGGGTGTCAGGTATTTTGTCTTGGCAAGGAGCAAAAAAGTAACTAAGACAACTTCTATGTCATTGAGATTTTTTCCTACTTTGTCTTCCAGCAGATTTAGTGTTTCTGTTTTAATATTCAAATATTTGATCCATTTTGACTTTCGTTTAGTGCATGATGATAGACATGGATCTATTTTAGTTTTCAGCACATGGAAAGCCAGTTTTTTCAGCACCACTTAATAAAAAAGCTATCTTTCTTCCAGTGTACATGTTTGGCCCCTTTGTCAAAGATGAGGTGGTCAAGTGTGTTCGTAATTGTGGCTGTATCTTCTAATCTATTCCATTGATCTTCAGGTCTGTTTTTATTTCAGTACCATGCTGATTTTATCACAGTAGCTTTGTAATATAGTTTCAAGTCAGGGATTGGAATGCCTCCTGCTTTAACTTTGTTGCCCAGAACTGCCTTTGCTATTCTAGGTCTCTTCTGGTTCCAGATGAATTTCAGGAATGATTTCTCTAGATCTGTGAGGTACCTAGGTAGTATTTTGATTGGGATTGCATTAAATCTGTACAACAATTTTGGAAGAATGACCCTTTTCATAATGTTTGTTCTTCCTATCCATGAACAGGGAATATCTTTCCATTTTCTGAAATACTTTTCAATTTCCTTTTTCAGAGTAATGCAATTTTCACTGTATAGACCTTTTACTTCCTTTGTTAGATTGATTCCTAAGTATTTCATTTTTTGGATGTTATAGTGAAGGATGTGGTTTTCCTTATTTCTCTCTCAGTGACTTCGTTGTTTGTGTACAGGAATGCTATTGATTTTTGAGTGTTCACTTTGTATCCAGCTACATTACTGATTTTGGTTATTACATCTAGAAGTCTTTCAATGGATTTTTGGGGGTCTTCTATGTAGAGTATCATGTCATCTGCAAATAATGATAATTTCACTTCTTCCTTTCCTATCCTTATTCCTTTTATTTCTCTCTCTTGTCTAATTTCTCTGGCTAATGTTTCCAAAACTATATTGAGTAGGAGTGGTGATAATGGACATTCTTGTCTTGTTCCTGATTTTAGGTTGAAAGTTTTCAGATTTTCTCCATTTAATAAGATGTTGGTTGTTGGTTTATGATATATAGCTATTATCAGATTGAGGTAAAGACCATCTATTCCAATTTTCCATAGGGTTCTTCTTTATCAAAAGCTTTTTCTGCATCTATTGAAATGATCATATGATTCTTATCTTTGGCTTTATTGATATGGTGTATTACATTTATTGATTTGCATATGTTGAACCATCCCTGCATTCCTGGGAGGAAACCCACTTGATCATGGTGTATGATCTTCCTGATGACTTGTTGCATTCTATTTGCCAGTATTTTAATCAGGATTTTTGCATCTATGTTCATTAGGGAGATTGGCCTGTAATTTTCTTTTTTGGTTGGGTCTTTCTCTGGTTTTGCTATTAGGGTAATACTTGCTTTCAGGAATGAGTTAAGGAGACTTCTTTGCCTTTTAATTTCATTGAAGAGTTTGAGGAGTGTTGGCATTGAGTCTTCCCTAAATTTCTTGTATAATTCAATAGTGAATCCATCAGGACCTGGGCTTTTCTTTGTTGGTAAGATTCTAATTACATTTTCATCAACTGAAATTGGGTTATTCAGCAGTTTTACATCTTGATTCAGCTTTGGTAATTCATACATTTCTAGGAATCTGTCCATTTCTTCTGTATTATCGAACCTATGGGAGTAAAGGTTTTTGAAGTAGGTATTGATGATCTTCTGTTTTTCCACAGGGTCTGTAGTGATTACACCCTTTTCATTTCTTATTGTATGGATTTGAGTTTTTTCTTCCTTTTTTGATAAGGTTGGCTAGGGATTTATCAACTGTATTTATTCTTTCAAAGAATCAACTCTTCAATTCATTAATTCTTTGTATTGTTTTCTTAGTTTCAATTGCATTAATTTCTCCTGTAATCTTTATAATTTCATCCCTTCTTTGGGCTTTGGGCTTGACTTGCTCTTCTTTTTCTAGAAGTTTGAGGTGCATCATTAGGTTATGTGTGTTCTGTTCATTTTTCTGATGTGGGAGTTTACTGTTACAAATTTCCCTCTTAGGACTGCTTTCACTGTGTCCCACAGGCTCTGGTAACTTGTATTTGCATTTTTGTTTGATTGTAGATATTGTTTAATTTCTTCTTTAATTTCTTCTGAGACCCATTGATTGTTTAGGAGAGTGTTATTTAATTTCCATGTGTTTATAGGGTTCTTGTGGGGTTTTTTTGTCATTCATTTCCAATTTTATTGTGCTATGGTCAGATAATATGCATGGAAGTATTTCAATTCCTTTGCACTTACTTAAGCATGTTCTGTGGCCTAGTATATGATCTATTTTAGAGAATGACCCATGTGCAGCTGAAAAGAATGTGTATTCTGATGCTCCTGGATGGAACACTCGGAATACATCTACTAGATCCATTTGTTCACAAGTTTGATTCAGTTCTGTTATTTCTTTGCTGATATTTTGTTTGATCTGTCTCTTTCTGACAATGGGGTGTTAATGTCCCATGTGATTACTGTATTATTGTTCATTTGGTTTTTTATGTCTACTAATATTTGTCTTACATAGCTGGGTGCTCCCATATTTGGTGCATATATATTTATGATTGTAATCTCTTCCTCTTGAAGTTTACCACTAACAAGTATGTAGTGACCTTCTTTATCTCTTTTGATCATTCCTGGTTTGAAGTTCACATTTTCTGCAAACAAAATAGCTACCTCTGCTTTTTTCTGTGTTCCTGTTGCATGGAGTAGTGTTTCTATCGTTTGATTTTTAGTCTATGAATTTCCTTTTGAGTTAAATGTGTTTCTTGTACACAGCATATTGTTGGATTTTGTTTCTTAACCCACTCTACCAGTCTGTTTCTTTTTATTGGTGAGTTGAGACCATTTACACTGATTGACATAATTGATATGGACTGACTTATTACTATCATGTTATCTTTCTGCTGTTGGTTTTCTACTTTTTCTGTTTAATTGTTTGCCCTACTTAGTGGTTTCCTTTTGCTGTTGTTCTTGGGACTGCAGTTATCTGTCTCTTTCTAGCATGTCTTTCAGTACTCTATGTAGTGTTGGTTTGGTGGCTATAAATTTCTTCAGTTGTTTTTTGTCATGGAAGTATCTTATTTCTCCATCAATTTTTAAAGATAGTTTTGCAGGATACATCAATCTGGGTTGAAAGTTGTTTTCTTTCAGGATTTGAAATACTTCACTCCAAGCTCTTCTTGACTTAAAGGTTTGTGTTGAGAAGTCTGCCGTGATTCTGATAGGCTTTCCTTCATAGGTGATGTTTCTTTTCTCTGACAGCTTTTAGTATTTTGCTCTTGTGTTGTATTTCTTATACCCTAATTATATGTCTGGCTGAAGATTCATTTTGGTTATGGTTAACTGGGGTTCTGTCTGCTTCACTTAGCTGTATATCAGATTCTCTTCCCATGTCTGGAAAATTTTCTGCTATTATTTCTGTAAGTAGTCTTCACAGGTCATTAGTATTAACCCCTGCTTTTTCACTGACATCTATTAATCTTATGTTATTTCTCTTGGCATCATCTTGCAGCTGTTGAATTGTTGTTTCCTGGTTCCTTGTTATTTTTAAGAGACCTTTTCTTTCGTGATTGTAAGCTTCCATTCTATCTTCAGCATCTGAGACTCTATCTTCAGCGATTTTGCCAACTTTCAATGGAATTTTTAATTTCCTGAATTTCCCTTTGAATCTTTTTCATGTATTCTATTTGTGTCTTATCTTGTTCATTAAAAGTTTCCATGATTTTCTTATGTTCTTCTATTTTTTATCCAAATCTTCTTTAGATACACAGCGTTTCTTTCATAATGTTTGTCATTTCATTTTTCATCTGAGAGATTACTTCTTATCTGATTTCCTCTATAGCTCCATGGAGTTGTTTCTTTACTTCAGTTGCTATCATTTCAGAAAGTGCAGTTATGCAATTTCCAGTATCTTCCATTTTAGTGTCTCTTGGGTTTGTTCTCAGTGGACAGAGGCCTGAGACTGCATCTTGCTCTTTCATTTTGTTGTTTTTGTCCGTGACCTGTGTAGCTGGCCAGGCAGCCTCTTGATGGATTGCACTGGAATGCTGTGCTAGGTAGAACTTCAATCCTCCAATATCCCTGTGGCTAGCTGGGGCATACCTCCAAACTATGGCACCAGAGCCTTGTGCTCTGTGGCCTGTGAGGTTGGCTGTGTGTTCCCGATGTACTGTGCTGGATTGCTCTGGGATGCTAGGCAGTGCATAGCTTGTATCCTCCCTGTAGCTAGCAGGGGTACACCCCCAGAGTGTGTCGTCAGGTCCTAGAACCTGGCTGAGTAGAGTTCAGAACCTCCACAACTGAGGTGGCAAGGAGAGACACACCCCCGGATGCTGGTGCTGGTGCCTTGTGCCTGACTGGGTGGAGTTCAGAGCCTCCAGGGCTCAGGTAGCTAGCAGGGATGCACCCTCAGTGTGTTCCCAGGGCCATATGCCTGGCTGGGTGGAGTTCAGAACCTCTGGGATCCAGGCGGCTAGGCAGAGTGCACCCCCAGAGTGTGGCACCACCAGGATCTTGCATCTGGCTGCAAGGAGTTCAGGTCCTCTGGAGGGCATGGCCTGCCAGAGTGTGTCCCTGGCATATGGTGTTGGGGTCTTGCTCCTGGCTGGGTGAAGTTCAGAAGCTCCAGGACCTGCCGCATGGTATGCTGGGCCACAACTCTGAACTACGGAGCTGGGGCCTTGTGCCCTGATAGGCACAGCTCAAATGTGCCAAGACCTCTCCGCTATGCTGGTCTCTCCCTGAAGAGCGGTTCTGGGGCTCTGGGCTGGGTTGGGCTCGGTACTCTGTGTCCTGTGAGGCTGGCCAGGCATTCCCCTGATGGACTGTGCTGGGATGCTGGACTGGGCAGAGCTCAGACACACTCCCGTAGTGTGGCACTGGGGCCTTATGCCTGGCTGGGTGAAGTTCAGAACCTCTGGGACCCAGGCCGCCAGGTGGAGTGTGCCCTGGAGTGTGGCACTGCTGGGACCTTGCATCTAGCTGTGAGGGGTTCAGAACCTCTGGAGCACAGGGCTAGGCAGAGCGCACCCCCGGCATATGGTGCCAGGCCGGTGCTCCTGGCTGGGCAGAGTTCCCTACCTCATTAATTCTATAGTATTTTGTACAGCCTAAACTTTGTGATTGGAGGTGTCCATCATTAATCTTCCTCTAGCTAATGCCCTTTTTGTTGCTGCTTTTCTTTTGTTGCGCTGGGGGTTGAACCCAGGGTCTTCTGCATGCTGGGTAGATTTTCTACCACTGAGCTGCGACCCCAAGCCCAATAACCATTTTTGCTTAGCTATTATACCAACTTATTTATTAGGGCTTCCAAAGCAGTGTTAGTCCAACTATTATTATTTCTACCTGAGAACAAATATCTAGACAAAGACTTTCCCTCATCAACTTTTTGTTACACCAAGGCATAGTACATAAAAGAAAAGCAGGGGGAATACTGTATTTTTTCCATTTACTTTCCAGGCTTTGAAATAAATAGTTGACATGGTGTTCAATTTACAAAATAAACACAAGATAGACTATGTGGCCAATTGTCACTCTTCATGTACTTTTGTAAATAACCAAGTCAAATCTAAAAAGTCCTTTTGTGTGATCAAAAATTATCTTTAATGTGATCAAGTGTGGGGACACTGTCAGGAAAACTTCTGAAAGGCTGAAATGGAGAAGACAAAACAACAAAAAGCATTTGTCTTATCTTGGGCACTTTTTGTAACTTTCCTTTGGCCTTTTGTACCTTTCATTGTCATTTTGGAATTTTAAAATTCTCCAACTTGTAGGACACTGATAGTAGTACAAATGTTTCTTGATGATACAAATGAATGAATTTTGTCTGGTGCAATGTAATTGATTGCTGCCCAGTGGATATTGACCTCTTTTATACCTATTTCTAAATTTATTTCTGCATTCCTGATTACCTACAACACATGTGCAGTGTTAGCGTTTTCCTCTGAACTTCTTATAACATCTTGCTGGTACCCTCGTTTAAAAAATGAGGTAAACAGGGCCTGCTGCATGCAAGCTGGCAATCTCTGTTATTTGAGAGGTTGAGGCAGGAGGATCCCAAGTTTGAGGCCAGTCTGGGTAACTTACTAAGACCTTGTCTCAAAATACAAAAACGAAAAGGCTGTGATGGAATTCACTAGTATAGCACCGCTAGGTTTGATCCCTAGTACCACATGGGGAATACAGATAAATATAATCTTCATCATACATTTATTAAAAAAAAAATAGTTGGTTCCTGTTTTAGTTACTTTCTTGTTACTGGTACAAAATACCTGACACTCAAAGTTAAACAGGGAAAGGTTTATTCAGCTCACAGTTTGCAGAGGTTTCAGTTCATAATCAGCTGGCTCCAAGACAGAACGGCATGGCAGAAGGGCAATAGTTCAAAGCAGCAGAAGACAGAAAAAACTACAAGCAAGCCTCTTTTCCTCCCTTATATTGTACGCAGGGTACCCACCCTACAGTGGGTGTAGCACTCACAACCCCAACCCCAGCACTAGACAATAAACCAATCACAAACTCTAGATTCAGCCACCTCTGAAAAGTCTGCCCATCATATCCGTTTTGGCGGACATCCAGATACAAACCATAACCGTTCTCTACAATTCTCCAAAAACAACTAATGAGATATTCTGCCATTTGGTGCGTGGATGTGTGTGAGTCATTACAAACCATGTACTTAAACACATTTGATCTGTTTTAATTACAGACATCATTAGCCAGTGAGAATACACTTGAAGTGAAGGCTGGGTCCTTTTGATGCAAGTCTAGCAGACTTTGATTAACTTTTTTATTCCTTGTTCTTTAAGGCTCCACAATCATCGTGTTGATTTTCAGCTTCAGATCTGGAATCTCTCATATCTGCAGCAAGCCCAGAGACTTGAAAATATATATTTGTGGTAGAGGAGTCCCTTGCTATTTAGATGGTCATTGTTTTTAATCTTTTTTCAGTTGTCAGATGCATCAAGAGCTCATATCGATGTTTCTGATCCAAATTGTAAACTATAAGATTTTTACTTAACCATATAAATTTTATAACTCTATCTTTTCTCTGTGCCACAAACCATTGTTCTCAATATAAATGTGTTACATTTAACTCCCCAGTGCCCCTCAACAGTCTTGAAATAAAAATGCCAACATAATCACTACTGAAAAGTTTAAAATTGGTATTTCTTTTTAGGCTTAGAGTTTATCCCACCCAAAATAGTCAAATTATGGTATTTTAAACCCAGATATATAAACACGGGTTTCTTTTATTTTTTATTGTTTAGCCACTGCTTCTAAAACTGAGTTGCATTATTATACAAAATGATTCCAAAGTCAAGTCCATAACAGAAGTTTCAAATAAATCTAATCTCTATTCTGCATTCTCCACTCCATTACCTTCTCTTATTTACTAAAAGTTCAGTTTATTTTTTAGTTTTACATTTTATCCTTTCATTGTTTTCTAATAAAAGCAAATGTTGGCATATCACACACATTTTCTCTGCCTACTTTTTTGTACTTCACAGTGTGGAGATCATTTGATAGGAGCACACAGAAATAACCCTCCCTCCCTTTTACCACTTTTTAGAACTTCATTGCAGATACACCAGGGTATTCAATGAGGTTCCTATTCACGTGCATTTAGGCTTTTAGTCTTTTGCTCTTCATTATAAAGTCTTGTTCACACTTCTTTTTATATATTTGGCAGTATGGCTTGGAATATAGTTTTAGAAGGATATATTCTTATAATCAGAGGATAAATACATGTCTCAAAATGAAAGTTAATAAAAAGGCTGTGGACGTAGCTCACTGTGAGGGCCAAGGCTGCCCCATCTCTGGTCCCCGACTCCCTGTCTCACTGCGTGTACCATGCACTCTCTTTCACCCCTTGATGATAACCGCAAGGCCCTCACCAGGGGTTGAAATGGGGGCAGGGTGCTTAATCTTGGACTTTTAGCCTTTAAAATTGTGAGTTAAACTATCCTCTTTTGTTTGTGAAGTATCTATCTTCAGGTATTTTGGTAAAGCAACAAAAAATGGACTAATACAAATGTTAACTATAATCTCCAGGATAGATATATTAACTGTAATCTCCACGCTGAAAGGTATATGGGAAAGGAAAAGAAGGGAGAATAAAAATAGTACTAGGAAAAAAGTCAATTAGACACAAAAGAGCATTACTGAAAAAACAGAAACAAAACAGATGTGAAATACATAAAAAACAAAATGGTGAAAACTTTTTATTATAATCACTTCAAGTGTACAGTACAATGATTTAAGTAAGATTTAAAGTCAGAGATTGTATTGATTTCCTATTATCCAATATTGATTTCCTATTACCTTGTTTTGAAGTCCTATATCACTTTCATTGTTTCATTTTGATTGGTTTTATTCTGCTGTTTTGTTTGATTTTATTATGTCTAATGGTATGAGCAGCTATTTTGAATATAATGAGAGGTATTGTGGTAGCCATTGTAGATTTCCTAATATCTTTTTCTGAAGTCTTGTATCACTTTCACTGTTTTGATTGGCTTTATTGTTTTATTTTGTTTGGTTTTATTCTCTTTAAAATAAAATTTAAAAAAATAAAGTCAGAGATTGGTAGAAAAATTTTTTAAAAATGACTCAATCATATGCTGTCTAAAGGACCAATTTTAGACACAGAGACAAAAATAGTTTAAAGAGACAAGGCAAGACAGAAAAAAAACCCACATTTGACACAAGCTGTAATGAGAGAAGAGCTGGTGTGGCTCTACTAATACTTGCAAGAGACTAAAAAAAGGAATCAGTTACTTCAAAAAAGAAGACAGGTATAAATATATACACCAAAAGAAGTCCAAAAATAAATGAAGCAAATACTGACAGAACTTAGGAAATAGTTCTACAATACTAATTGGAGACTCTAATAATTCACTTTTAATAACAAAAAAAAATCTAGGTAGAACAGCAGTAAGGAAATAAGACTCTGAAATTAAATCAGCAGAAAAATTAAAATCAAGCAATATAGTATACAAAAATTAGAAAACAAATTACTGAACAACCAATGGCCCCACAAAGAAATCACTGAGAAATTAGAATCAAATTTGAGAGAAAAAAATGAAAACAGAGACAATATGCAATCTAGCAAAAGCAGTGGTTAGAGGGAAATTTTCAGCTGCAAATGCCTACATTAAAAAAAAGAAGATCTTAACTCAAGACTCTAAATTTATACCATAGGCAACTAGAGAAATAAAACCAATATGGACTAAAGCTAAAAGGATGGAAAAATGGAGAGATAAAGGAAATACAGGATATAAAGACACATCTATTGAACTCCTTGAAAATATCAGCCGAATTGACAAATTCTTAGCTGAAAAAAAGAGGAGACATAAATAGCTAAACAAAAGAAATTAAAATGGGGAGAATTGTGACCTAAGGACTGTAAGGGGATACAGTGAATAACTGTATACCAACAAATTAGATAATCTAAAAGAAACTGGCAAATTTTGAGAAATTGTGAAGATTCCCTCTGTGATCGAACTCTCCCTAGCTCCTCTCTGAGCCCTTTTCTCAACCAGGCCTCAACATTGGCTTAGTAAAACTTGAATAAAATGTCACCTCATTTCCAGAAGCTCAAGGCCTCATGACACTACGCCCTGCTAAAGCAGCTGCCTGAGGAGACCCAAGACTGCCCCATGCTGTCACTGTCCATCACAGCCACCGCCTCTAGATGGGACCCTGACTCCCAGCCTCTGCGGGAAGGTAGCAGCCCAACTTTGAAAAGCACCAGTTAGCAAACCCAGCCGGCTTCACAGGCGTCAGGCCCTGCTTTTTTAATTATTTACTCCTCCAGTACTACTGAGCGAGCCCC
Organism: Dasyprocta punctata; assembly: GCA_004363535.1. Classification (NCBI taxonomy): domain Eukaryota; kingdom Metazoa; phylum Chordata; class Mammalia; order Rodentia; family Dasyproctidae; genus Dasyprocta; species Dasyprocta punctata. The sequence goes on along the minus strand of RJWM01012522.1, from coordinate 31,247 downwards.
GCTTCCATCTGCTCACTTTCTTCCCTGCTCCCTTCCTGGACAGCTCTGTACAAATTGAAGGTTAGTTTGAACTGGTTTCCAGCTTTATCTTCAACGGAAACACAAGTTAACAAACGTGACTCGAAAAGAAACACAAACTCTCAATATATAGGTTTTGATATTAAATCAGAAACCAAAATCCTCTCAAGAAAAGTTCAGGCCTATCTGGGTTCACTGGTGAAAACTCCCCAACATTTAAAAAATTAGTATCAATCTTACTCAAACTCTTCACAAAAATCAAAGGGAGGGAACACTTTCTAACTCATCCTAAGAAGCTAACATTACCTTGATACCAAAGCTAGACAAAGGTATTATAGGAGCCAGCCGTGGTGGTGCATGCCTGTAATCCTAACATTTGGGAGGCTGAGCCAGGAAGACTGCTGAGTGTTTCAGGCCTGTCTGAGTTACATAGTTGAGTTTAAGGCCAGGCTGGGTCTCAAAAACAAACAAACAAACAAACAAACAAATGAGAAGAAACTAAAGACCAATATCACTTATGAATATATAGAAAGAGAGAGAGAGAGAAACTGCCAAAAATTGTATATACACTTCAAGAAAAGAAAAATTGCATGTTTTTTAACAGACAGTGATGTGTGTGTGTGTGTGTGTGTGTGTGTGTTTCAAAAGACGAATAAAATCATACAAAGCACCTACTGTGAACAAGATAAAGCTAGAAACTAAAAACACAGAGAAAACAAAAAGATAAGACACCATGACCATGACAAGTGTGATCTATTTTAGGACTACAAATCTATGTAATATTTAAGATAAACAAATCAGAAAAAGAAAAAACCACCAACCAGATAAGCATCTCAGTAAACACAGGAAAATCATTTGACCCAATGTGACAAATCTTATATTTCAGATATATCTTTCAGATATATGGCCAAAATACTTACACAGATAAAATTTTATTAAGATTAAATATTTTAGATCAGAAAAAAGAACCCTTAAAACACTGACAATTCTGACATATTAAGATCAAATTAGCTGTGTGACAAAAAAGTAAAAATGCGATGGTATTTGCAAATGAATACAGCAACACTGAATATGCACAACATATAAAGACCTTTTATAAATCAGTAAGAGTAGAAAATTTCTAACAGATAACTGCCAGAAGGGAAAGTAAAAGGGAGACACATGAATAAATAATCAAGAGGGACAAGTTAATGTCACAATACTTTATCACTACCAGGATGCTGAAAAGATAAAGAAAAGTTAAGGATTCACAAGGGTTTTGGCGTACAGGTGGTTGGCTACAAAAACAAAAATCAACCTGCACACAGAAACATCTTGGTGAGCCAGACAGAGTGGCACATGTTATAATTTCAATTACTATGGGACTAAGGCAGGAAGACCATGATTTCAAGGCTGCCTTGGGCAACGTGGCAAGAACTTGTCTCAAAATAAAAAAATTAAGAGGGGTGTTTTTCAGTGCTCTCTAGGTTTAATCTCAGTATTAAAAAAAGAAGAAGAAAAAGAAAAGGCAAATGTGTAACTTGATACAAGCCCAAGAACCACTTGGCAAAGGCTCCTGATGGCTATATTTGCTTCTGGTTGGAGAAATTCTCACACGTGCCTAAGGAAGCATGTACACTGCCTGAAAAGAGCAAAAAATTGCAAAGAGACTCTGGCCTTTAGGGAAGGGATAAATAAACTTGATTTCATTCCCATGAAAGAATAAAGTGAATATTACATCTATATGTATCTATAAGGCAAATCTCCAAAAAAGTAATGATTAAGTGAACATAAATTGCAAAAAGATTCACTACGACTTATATAAACTGCAAAGCCTTCAAAATAAAACCGTAAGTTGTTTTATGTATTCACACACAGATCGTAGTCATGAATTCACACAATGGTGTGGTATCCAAAGACTTGTTACTTCCAGAAGGATGAGGAAAAAAAGATTTAAAGGTATGATCTAGTCTGTAATGTTTTACCTTTTAAAATCTGAAACAAAAGTCATGAGTGGTTAATTGTTAACATCTGTTATGTCACCCCAAATTCTCATGTTTGGAAGGTGACTGGATGATGGGGACACTGTACTCATCAGCAGATTCACCCCCTAATGAGGTCAGGAGCTGAGGGTGTTGTTAGGAGACTGGGCCTGCCTGGAGATAGGAGGAGTGACCAAGGTGCACTATTGTTCCAGATCTTCCCCTTTTTACTCTGCATCCGGGCTACCATTAGGCGAGCAGTGGCAGCATCCCAAACCCTGCTCTTCCATCACACCATTCTGCCTTGGAGCCAACCAAGGACTGAATCCTCTGAAATCATGAGCCAAAATAAACCTCTCCTTTAATTGGCAGGAGTCAAGTATTTTGCCCCAGTGACTGAAAAGTGACTAATACAATTTCTGTGAAAACAACGGCTGGTGTTTGCTTCAGATATACCTGACAATGGGTGCTGGCTAATGATAATTTTCACCAGAGATGAAAACTCGGCACACAAGAAGGCAGAGTCAGGTGCAGAGAGATAATTAATAGACTGAGATAAAACGAAAAATGACCTCAAGGACCAACTACATTCCATGAATAAAATGCAAAACCCAATTCAACAAAATAAAAACCTAAAACCTCACATTCCTCTAGATCCAGCACAGACTAACTCTTCTACACGACATTCAGTACAGCGATGAGGATCACTTTTTTCCTAGCCAAAAGAATTTACCTCATTGTGGTTAATCTCCAGCACCTGCTCCCAAAACAGTATTTGTTCACTGAATAAAATACGCATTGACTCTCTACATAGAAGCAGCAGCTTTGTGCTAGCTGTTATGGAAAAATTCAATGAGATTATGAACTCTTTTCTTCTGGCTCATTTAACCCATGTAGCAAACTATGATAGTTAGTACTTTTTATTGAACACACAAATTGAGATTTGGAGATCTTAAAACCTACCCCCAAATGACCATGCTGACAAATTTCCAAGAGCCATAACTTAAATTCAGTTAGAGGAGCACAACACACACCACTGCACTGTACAGAACAGTGATGCTCTGTGCTCAGGGTGATCCGATGTCTAACTTTCCAGTTCTTACCGTTCTGTGTGAGCTGGTACTCACCGTATTTTACTTTGTTTCTCCATAAAACCATACAATAGAGTCAAACTAGAAAAATGTGGTTATAACTTTTGAATTAGTAATTTCTCTTCTAAGAATAATTCAGAAAAAATAACAAAAAGTAGCTCCAGACCAAGGAAAATACAGAGCTTTTCTGTTTTTAAATTTTAAGGAATGAAGTAACAACTAAATCCCTCCACACTAGGAACTTCCCTAAGAACTGTACATACACTTCTTCACCCCTACCCCGGGTCCAAGCAGTGGTTTTAATAACCCATTTTAATGGGTTATTAAATAAATATAGGCAGTTAATAAATGCCTATATATAAGCTAAGGAAAGCTATATAGTACAGCTAGGCTCTGCATACCCAGACAGTCTGATTCCCAAGCAGGCATGGTAATCATTTTGCTGTAAACTTTTGGGACTCACAGTGAAAAATGTATTTTACATCATGACCCAACTTCAAGTAACTTCTACAAAACATTATATACCTTAACATGTGGCAAAACTTATTTTCTAGCATGCTGGTTTGAGTTATAAAATGTCCCTAAGGTTCACAATTAAAAAAACATGAAATGGTTGACTATAAAAATAGTGTTTATTATAACTATAGTAGCAAAAAAAAAAACACAAAACAAACAAACAAACAAAAAAACCTAAATGGAACCAAGAGGTCAGCAACAGAAATGACCAATAACTATGAATATAAAAAATTTGTTAAAGAAAATACATTCTGTACATTGCTTGGAACCATGCATACGTGTAAAAGTAGGAAATACATAAAAATAAAACGGATGTGTTCAGGTAACAGAGACACAGGCAATTACATTTTTAATTTTATAAAGACTTGTCCTTACAAAATGGAATAATGGACCACATAATTGCCCCTCTGCTTTTACTTGCTGGCACCAAAACAGTTTACTTACATACTTCCTTAAATGTCAACCAAAATACAGTCTTCTAGTTAGTTTTACAAAGCTAGAAAACATTTTATGCCAAAAGCAAAAAACAAAAATGCTCCTTTTGTTTATAAGTGAAAATTTGTAACCAAATAACAGGATACCAAAAAAAATCCCAAAGCTTTACCAAACAGCCTCAGGATACACAAATTTAAGCAACGCACAAATACGCTTCCTCCGTCCTGTCTCCACTTCCCCTGTTCTCTCGGCCTCTGCCTTCTGCTTTCAGACGCTGGTCCCAGGAGTCCCTGTGAATCCACTGCGGTTTTCACGAGGATGGGGCTGGACCGCTGGGCCAGGGGGCCTGGCCCTACTCTCCTCGTCTGCCAAGGCCTCGCAGTACTGCGCTGGCCAGTCCTTGGGGTCCTGATTGTGGACTTTGGCCACAAACTTCAGCACTTTCATCTTGCTGGTTTCCAGGTTGGTCCGCGGGCCCCACTGAAGCTCATAGTCCACGGGATCCGTGTGCGGTATCCGCCGGTACTCCAGGTAACGCTGCCGCACGAAGTCTTCGGTAATAAGTTTCTTGGGATCCCCGAAGACTAAATGCTTCTTGGTGGGGTACACCCCCAACCGCCGCAGGAAGTCCCAGACCTCGGTCTCCTTGACGGTGTTGCCCTTCATGAAGATGAGCCCCAAGACGATCATCAGCAGCCCCGACGTGGGCGTGCCCTGGTCGCCTCTCACCTCGGCGTCCTCCTCCACGGGGTCCAGGGTGTTGACCAGGATGTAGGTGTTGCTCTTGGGCTCCAGCTCCACCAGCTTGTACCCGAACACGTACTGCAGGCGCTCGGCGGCCAGCCTGAGGAGGTCGGGGAAGATGTCCCTGTAGTCGCCCACGACGTGTTTCACGATGTCGAGCCTCTTGATGGGGATCTTCCTCTGGTCCTTGATCAGCAAGAACTGCACCAGCTCGGCCACCTTCAGCTCCAGCTGCTTCTGGGTCCGCGGCCCCACGGCGGGGGCGGCCTGGGAACTGCGAGCGCCCTGGGACGCGCCGCCCGGCCCGCGGGACGTGCTGGGCGCCTCGGAGTCCCCGTCGCGGTCCTCCTCCACCTGGGAGCTGGGGCGGCCGCGACTCCTCGGTCTCTGCGACATGACCCGGAGCGGCGGGAGCGCGGCAAAGGCGCCAACTCCACCTTCCCGGAGAAGACGCTCGCCCTAACGCTCAGAATCGCGGGACGGCGTCAGGGCGCCTGCGCAGTCCTGCTCCGCGCGCCGGGGCCGTGCGTCGCAGGGGCGGAGTCTGCGCGCTGCGTCACGCAGGCTGCGCGTTGCGTCACAATGGCCGCGGGCTGCGTCAGCTAGACTGCTTGGGGGAGGCGCGGGAAGGAGCGGTGGTGTGTGTAACTCCTAACCCTGACTACCAGCAAAATTTCTGTGTTTTTTATTTTTGAGACAGGGTCTCATCGTGTAGTTCAGGCTGGTCCTGAACTCACCATGTAGCCCAGGGTGGCCTTTAAATCACGGCGATCCTTCTGCCTCAGCCTCCCGAGAGCTGGGATGACAGACATGTGCCACCACGCCCGCCTTGAGCAATGATTTTAATAATGTGTATGTTCTTACCAGAGAATTACAAATAAAAAGAACCAGAACTCCGTAACAGTCATACTGCTAAGTTTGGGATCATATAAGCTTAGGCAAGCTTATAGACCGTATAAGAGTCTTAAAATCAGGACTATTTGTAAATGGGGAGAACTCAGTAATTGTGGAGAGAAAGATGAAGACCGTGGAAGGTAAAGAAAAAGCATTTATTTCTACACATGTGGTCAAAAAAGGCACACAGGACACTTAAGTATTTTGTGGTTTCCCTTGCTCAAAGTCGTATACGCTGACCATTAAAACCAGTTACTTTCCGTGCCACCCCTTGGAGCCTGTAAGACAGGCCTGCGGCAGAAGCGGGACTTGTTCTGTTTCCGTATTTTATTTTCTACATTGAACTTCATCAACTAGACAAATACGAGCCAACTACCACACCAAACATACTCCAAAACATCTTCTTGCATGTATGACAACTAAGAGGCCCTCAATGGCCAAATGAGCTATCCTTTCCAAGTCACCGGCTCCTTGGGCCCACAAACAGAATTTTAACAGAAATACTGTTAAGGAATGCTGCAACCAGAGAATTGTACTCTCGAGATTACCATTTAATTTTGAGCATCGATGATCAAGAATTGCAATAATGTGGATCCTTTCAATTTCTTAATTCTTAATGTATCAGCCTTAGGGCTCAATAAGAAAGAAAACAGAGGTACCATCCTTTATAATCTGTGATGTGTGCAGTTTGTGTATGTATTTTTAGTAGTACAATTCTAACGCCCAAAATGAGTCATTTCATTAACTTGGAACTATCAGCAATCTGCTGCCATTACATCTACAGATCTCGGCCAAATGTGTTTCTTCTCCATTTACTGCCTTACGAAGAAACTGAATTTGTCTTTTTAAAGCTACCCAGAAAGTAGGTAAACTCTTCGAAGAATTAAATCAAATTGATTTCCTGTTTAATGCAAATATATTCAAAGGAAAGCAATTCAGAATACATTATTTGAATAATAACATCAAAAGACAACCTTATTAAAATTTCATTAAATGTAAGTAGCATAAAATTTTTGTTTCTAATTCAGTATGAAAATGCAGTCTGATAATGGCACCAGCACTGCAACACCCAATGTAAGATCACATTCATGTTGTAATGCAGGCATGCTGAAATCTTCTAAATTAGTAATAATTTCCTGTGCCACATTAGACCCAACAGTGTATTCTGGAGCATCAATCTTCATGCCAGAAGCTGTCGATCATCTGAATGACTTCCTTAAAGTTCATGTGTTGGGAATTTAATCCCCAATGTAAAAACGTTGGGAAGTGGGACATGAAAGAGGTGACTCGATCATAAAGGCTCTGCCAGTGTATGTGGATTAATGTCATCTCTGAAGTCAGTTATCTCAGAAGTAAGTCTGTTATATAGGTGAATTTCTGTCTTGCAAGTGTCCTCTGTTGGCACGTGACACTTCCCACGTATGCCACCATAAGAGGCCCTCACCAGAAACAGCCTCTTAACCTTGGACTTCCTGGCTTCCGTAACAATGAGCCACATAAAATTCTGTTGTTTCTAAATTATCCAGTCTCTGGTAATCTTTTATAGCAACACACAACAGACTAAGACAGAGGCCTATTCAGTAAATATACCACCACACCATTCTTTTCTTTTCTTTCTTTTTTTTTTTAAACAATAAAATTGGTCTGCTTCGCCGGGGATTTAGCTCGGTGACCTAAGCACCTTCCTGACAGGTGCAAGGTTGTAAGTTCAATCCCCAGTACCAAAAATATAAATAAATAAAATTGATCTGCTTCAATTCTCTTGCCAATTAAAATTTGCACTTAAGTTCAGAGAAGCCTCCTATGATCTAAAATTCTTCAGAAGTTCCCTCCAGAAGGTCATTTTACCTTGAGTCAAATACTTGCAGCAACCAAAGGATAGGAGAGAAATGAAAACTATAAAAAGCTGTTGTCAACAATTAAGCAGTTACTTTCATTGGTGTTTTCCTTGTTAAGGTATTTACTTAACCTACTAAGTAACCCCCCTGTCAGGCTACCCAGGTATGTGGAAATGGGCAATGTCTTTCAGTAGCATCTCTACCTGGCAGATTTCCATTAATCCAAACAGACTTAAAAAATCAGCTTTAAGTCTGAGAACACCTCTCTATACTCCGCAGAGAAGAATGCAGGTACAAAAATACATAAAACAACAGTATTAACATGAAGTTTAAACACTGCCTAGGAAAGTCATGCAAACCCACATTCCACCTCAGGTTGACTCTGGGAGCCACGGATGTTTGGATAGATATTGTGTTAGTGGAACAACAAGTATAATTGACAACTAATGATTCAACAAAGGTAAGTATGGGTTACACATCATTCCAAGTGATTTTTAGGTATTATTTCATTTAATCCCTGTAGCATGTGCACAGTGCATTTACTTTATTTCTCTTCTCATGGGTAGAGACATAGACACACAGAACATAGACATGATATCCTAGAAAAAGTAAGGTTTTTCAAATCAGATGGCTCTAGAGTAGAAACTGGTTTGACACTGGGAAAGCCACCAACCCTGAGACAAAGGAGAAGCACCTGAGGCAGGGTAGGGGAGCGCCATTTCGTCAGTGGCTGGCTGTCCCTCCACCTCACTCCCCTTGGTGCCCCTTGCAGTCCTTGGCTTTAGTGCCCGCCCTGGCTATCAGAGCACCTTTCTCCACTTCAACACGAGTGCGGCCAAGGAGGCAGTGCAGTACCCTTCCCCTCACCACACTGTTGCATTTTTCAGAACAGAGAGGGCGGCCCGCAAGAGTGGCTAAGATCAGAAAGGGAGGGATCTGGGCCCCTTATTTGCATATCCTACATTCACAGCAAGCCTTCCAGAAGATTCCCTGCTTTCAGCCCTATCCCCACTGATGCAGGCTTGCAGCTGCTATATAGGAGCACGTTCCCTGTTCTTCTCAGGCTTTAGTCTAAGGGCTCCCTTCGGGGTACTGGCCATTCCCTGTGCTGCAGCACAGGGGGCCTATTAAACGCTCACTTCGGTGCTCCCACAAACCTGCTTGTGTCCTGTAAATGCTCTTAAGATTTTCATGCTGAGTAGCCTGGACAGAGTTGTCATTTCTGAAGAAACAGGAAACCAACAGTGCTGTTAACACCGCAGAGCTCCAGAGAACCGCAGCTGATGAAGAGCAGAGGCAGGGACATCCCCGGTACAGCTGAGGCACAGTGCAGCCAGCTGAGACACTGGCCCACCGCTGGCTGTGTCAGCTGTTAGCCTCCAGCACTACCTGGTGTCAGCTGGTGACGCCAGGGCTGACAACAGAGTTATGCTTTGCTGATGCGTTACTTCCATTTTAATCAAGTAAAGGAACCCGAGGCTGGTTGGCAACAACCCCACATTCCAGTTTCCCAGTCAATAAAGTGAAATTATTAATCCTTGCTTCAGAGGTTTCAGTGAGATAGGTTTGCTAAGTACCTAGGGACCTAGCTTAGTGCAGGGCTTGGCAGGGTACTTGACAGCATTTGTTTTTTGTTTATTTTTTGTTTTTTGTTTTTGGACTGGGTTACTGGGCCTTAGAATCCAGGGCCATCACGCTAAGCTACCACTCCATACTACCATCTTCTCCCCCATTGTTGAGACACAGTCTCAGTCTCCAAGTTGCCCAAGTTAGGCTCATACTTGCAGTCCTCCTGCTTCAGCCTCCTGGAATGCTGGTATTACAGGCATGTGCCACCACACTTGGTGTCTTAGTCACTTTTTACTGGCTGCTGAGACAGAATACCTGATGCCCAAAATTAGGGAAGGAAATATTTATTTCTTACAGTTCTTGGGGGTTTTAGTTCAGACTCAGTTGGTTCCAAGGCAGCATGGAGTGGTGGGACAGCCATTCATGGCTGCCAAATAGCAAGGTGAACTGGCAAGAGAGAAGAAGACACGCCTTCTTCCCCGTCCTTACACTGTAAGTCGCCCCCACCCCCACCCTGGGGCAACTGCAGCACTCACATCGCCATTTCCAGCGCTAGACAACAAACCAATCAGGAATGCCAGACTCAGCCCCGTCCAGATTCCATAAAGCCTTAGGGGGACACAGGATCAAACCCATACACTTGACTAACACTTTGCTTCTTTCTAAGCTGTTTATGTTAAGGAAAATATTTGAAGACTAGCAAAGTTGTATATGTAACATAGGGAAGGCAAAACATTACTGCTGAGGGTCCTAGCTGGGCCCAAGAATTAAATTCACAAATTAACGGGAAAAGCATACAAATGTAATAAAAGTTTTACATGACATTGGAGCTCTCATAAGGAAGACCCAAAGAAGTGGAAAAACCTAAATCTTTTTCTGTGTGAACAGAGAGGTAATTGTGGAAAAGTAACTTAATATGTGGAGAGGCTAAAGAAAAGTAATTGTATTAACAAATTTGTGCAAAATTCTCTGGGCTGTCGCTCCTGGTGGAATAATATTTCTCTTCTCCTGGTGCAGGAAGGCATGCTGCACACTGAGTTTTTATTTCCTGTTTTCAGGAAGAAAGGAGACCACAATGCCCTCCTTACATCTGTTGTTTCTCAAGCATCTTTAGCTCAAAGTAATCCTTTGCCAAGTGGCATATTTTGGGTAGGATATTCTGCTACTCTTCAGTAGAAAGATTTCTACTGCAGTGAAACACATGCACATATGAAAAAATCAGTAAAACACCTGGGAAAATATATATATCAAGGTGCTGTTAAAGTTACTTGCTTTCAAGAATTAAAAATTCAATTTTTACTTCTTTCCTGGAAAGATAAATGAATGCAAATCATATCCTCAGTGAATTTCCACTTCATAGTGACATAATACCATAGCAGTCATGCAATTCAAATGTTCAATAAATTCAGTGTGACTAGAATATGGCACTTATGACTTTCTGTTCAAGCAATGAAGTAACAGAGACAAGTGGCTTAAAAAGAAAAGAACTTTTTCAAATACTTTATGTTAATGACCCTCTTGTTTTTATTATCGGACCCAGAAGAAAAAAAAAAATCAAAATTCTTTGATGCAAAATCTAAGCTAGCCAAGATTTCAAATGCATTGAACAAGAAAGCGCCTACTACCAATTGCTCTTTAAATGTCTCTAAGTAATTAAATGTTTTATTTCATCTCCTTGGTAGCAAATGCCTGGCAAGAAGCTCTAATCATCTTCATTATCTACTAGATTGTCCTTTTCATTCACTGGCATTTCTTGCAGAACCAGAGAAACGTTTAAAATTTTCTGACAGCAACACCATCCTCAAGGCAGATGAGGACTTTTGGGAAGAAAGACACTGATAAAAGCAATGTCCCTCTCTTGGAGTAGAAGGCCATGTGTGCAAAGGAGTTGGGGAGTGAGGACTATTTTGGTGGCGAGCTAGCAAAGAAAGCAATCTAGACATTTTAATGAGTGCGGCAAAATTCCTGCTTCTACTCACTGTGCACTCCTGCAAAACAATTGTGTTCACCCATTTGTAGCAAAGTTCCCCCAGTTTAGATCACATGGCAGATAGCATTATAAATGCAATTATATTTTCTTCCATATAAATGAATACTTTGATTAAGCAAGGGCAGAGGTTTCCTTGGCTGGTAGAAGAGTGTGGAATAAGGGCCTCAATAAGGTAATGCTTTCTAGAATTGCAGACATTTGGCCCAGAGCCTTATCTTAAGACTTGTTTTCCAGGAAATATAGATCATCCAGTTACCCAGAACCCCTGTGAAAATCATTAAGGTCTATTAAATTGTAACATTACAAACATACAAGTCCATCGTGGCCAATTCTTTTTGATTCTTTTTGTTTTCTTGTTTTTTTCCCTTTGTTCTGCATTTCTTCCCTTTACAAAGTGGCTCTTCTCCCTTCTAGGAGATCTGGGTTGGGCTCTGCCTTCCTTTCCTGGGCGTGCATGATTCGGGATCGACACGGTGATTGGATCAGAAGGCCAGCCGTCGTCTTCCCAAAGGGGTTCCTACAGGTCCTTCCTCTGTACAAGCTGAGGAGATGTGGAAGCCTAGCCATTATTGCTGTCGTGTGAGAATAATGTGACTCATTGCGAAGCCTGATCAAAAGAGATGGAGAAATAGTTCTAATGCTGTCACCTGATCACGAGTTCACGGTCGGTCTCCTGGAGATAACTAATCCTGCCAGCCTTGAGGTTGGGAAGAGTCAGCAGTTTCCCTCACAAGGACTAGGCTCCAGGAGCCTTGTTCATGGTGCTGTGATTCACTTTAGCCTAGAAAAGAAAAAACTTGTTCTCCTAGGAACCACTAGGTTTCTCATGTCTCGCCCTATCTCACTTTTCCACTGACTCCTAACAACGTGATTTTGAGGAAAGAGAATAAACCCCTACACAGGTAAATAAGAAAAATCACAACTTATTAAAGATGATCCAAGAACGTGAAGCAATGAAATTGACGAATTTGTACTCTAAGCGAGAGAACACCCAAATTAAAAGAACAAATAAAAGTAGGGACATCACTACCAATCTCATGCAAAGTTTATAAGTATAAGCCAACAAATCAGATAAATGAGAGTGAAAAAAGTTCCTAGTAAGACATAAATGAATGAAATTTATTTTAAAAGGATAAGAAAATGTGAATAGATCTACAACAAAGAAACAGATTGAATTAGTAACTTTTAAAACTTCTCACAAAGAACTCAGGACCAGATGGCTTCACAAACATTTAAAGAAGAAACAAGGCCAACCACATTCAAATTCTTCCAGAAAAAATAATGAACAAGAGAAAAATTCCTAACTTCTTCTAAGAGTCCTATAGTATCAAAATCAGACAGAAATGGACAAGCACAACTACAGGCCAACATGAATCTAGATGCAAAAAGTCATACCAAAATACTAGCAACCCAAATCTAGTTATATATATCATGAAATGTTTTATACAGAGAGATAGATAGACAGACAGATAGGTTGATATACATATATAGAGAGATATAGACAGTAAAACTTTGTTTTGTGAGCATAATTCATTCCAGAAACATGCTTGTAATCCAGAGTACTTGGATATCAAAGAAAATCTCCCCATAGGAAATAACAGAAACTCAGATGACTTGTTTCACTACCCAAAAATACTCCTATAAAAATGATTAAAATACACTGGGGGTTTAGCTCAGTGGTGTAAATACCTGCCTGGCAAGCATGAGGTTGTGAGTTCGATCCCTGGTTCCAAAAAAAAAAAAAAAAAAAAAAAAGATTAAAATGCTGTAATAGAATGAAAAAATAAAAAAATAAATAAAAAATAAACTAACCTGCACATTGAAAATCTTTGCGGCTGTTATGCGAGAGAAAAAAGAGAGGAGGGTCATTGTGTAGGATGACTTCTGCTATCACAAATGGAATCACTGCTATCTCTTGGCTCAAAGGAATCTTGTTCTTTCTGTGCAGCTTTAATAAAAAACTTATCCAAGGATACTCACTTTTGTTATTTCCTGTTTTCTTTATCTTTTTCAGTGTATTGTTTTATTAATGGTTGCATTTTTCTCATGAACTTCTTTGCTAAGTATATTTCTTAAAACATTACAAAAAAGACAATAAAGAAGAAAATCCTTGTTACGGTTTGTATCTACATGTCCCCCCACCAAAACCTCATGTGCTCATAGATGTGGCTTTTGAAAAATGATCGAATCATGGCGGTGCTTTAGCTAACTGTGCCGTTAGCAAGTGGGACCTGGGGAAAGGACCTAGAACAGTATATCGCCCTCCCTGGCTCTTCTCTCTCTGCTTTTGGAAGCCATGATGCAAGCTGCTTTTCCCCCCGTCATACTGCTCCTGCCCTACAGCCAGCTGACCATGGATTGTAACAGTGAGTCAAAATAAACCTTTCCTACTTTTAAGTTGCAGGTGCTGGGTATCTTGTTCTAGCAACAAGGAAAGTTAGGAAGACAAACCTCACAATGATTTCAATAAGTGCGGGAAAAGCACTTAACAAAATCCAACACACTTTCATGATGAAAGCATAACCCACCAGGATTAGGGGGAAACTTCCTAAATGTGATAAAGGGCAACTATAAAAATTCTACAGCTAACACTTAATGGTGAAGTGCTGAATGTTCTTACGCTAAGATCGGAGACAATAAAAAGATGTCCACTCTTACCTCTTTTATTCAGCACTGTATTGGAGGTTCAAACCTAGGCAATCAACCAAGGAAATGAAATAAAATTGGAGATTGGAAAGGAAGGAATAAAACCACCTCTCCATAGGTGACATGATCTTGCATATTGAAAACCCCACAGAATCCACTAAATATATTAAAAGTTCAACAAATTTGCAAGATACAAGATCAGCTTACAAAAATCAACCATGCACTTGCAATGGACAAAGTGAAATTAAGAAAACAGCCCCACTTATAATAACATACAATAGTTAACAATGGAAGTACAAAGCTTGTAGTCTGAAATTTTAAAAATATTAAAGGAAAAAAATTAAAACTACCAAATAAATGGAAAAACATATCTACCCAAATTGATCTACAGATTTAAGACAATTCCTATCAAAATACCAGCTGCTTTATTTTTTATAGAAATTGATATGCTGAAACTAAAATTTCTATGGAAATGCCAAAGATCCCTAATAACAAAAATAATCCTGAAAAAGGATAAAATTGGAGAACTCATATTCCTAAATGCAAGATTTACTACAACATTACAGCAATTAAGGCAGTACAGTGCTGGCACAAGCATAATACATATCCATTGGGTTAGACTGTGTCTTCTCCAAAATTCGTATGTTTAAGTCTCAATTTCTTGTACCTCAGACTACAACTGTATATGGAAATAAGGTCTTCTAATAGATTAAGTTAAAATAACCTCACCTTTAGGGTGGGATCCTAATGTAACAGGATAGGCATCCTTATTAAAAGAGAAAGAGATGTTCATTATGTTCATGTATAGAGAAATAAACCATTTGAAGTTACAGTGAGAATTCAGCCACTTTGCAAGCCAAGCAGAGAAGTGTCAGGGGAGATCAAGTTTGATCTTAGACTCGGTTCCTCTGGAACTCTGAGAAAATTTTCTGTTTTTTAACCCACCCTGTGGTATTGTGCTATGGCAGTCCTAGCAAATTAATACATATTTACAACAATGGGATAGACTCGAGAATCCAGAAATAAACCCCCATCTATGATCAATCAGTTTTCAGAAAAAAGGCTAATTCAGTGTGATGACAACAAACGGTACTGGGATCACTGGATTGCCACGCATAAAATAATGAATTTGGACCTTGACCTTACACACAAAGTCAACGCAAAGTAGATGACTACAGCCCTAAACAGAAGAGATAAAATGAAAAAACTCTAGAATGAAACACAGTAGTAAATTCGCATGACCCTTACTAGGATAATGATCTCAGGTTAAACACCAAAAGCATACACGATAAACAGGGACACTGATAAATTGGACTTTTATCAAAATTAAAAATGTTTTGTGCCAAAGCGTACCCTCAAGAAAATGAGACCAACAGTTGGGGAGAAAATACTGACAAATCATGTGTTTGATAAGGGATTTACATACAGAACATACAAACAATTCTTACAACTGAATAATAAGACAAAAATCCAATTTAGAAAGCAGATAAATAATGTGAAAAGACATATCCCCAAGTATATAAGAATTTCTAGCTATGAAAAATGAAGTACTGACACACTCTACAATAGGGTAGACCTCAAAAACATTATTATAAAAGAAACTCCAAAAAAACTATTATACAAGAAACTACTGATAAAAGACATGTATTGTATAATATTTCTTATATGAAATTTCCAGAATAGGCAAATCAATGCAGGCAGAAAGAAGATTCGTGGTTGTATTGTGCTGGAGATGAGATAATATACGGGGAGCAACTGCTAAAGGGTATGAAATTTCTTTTTGCAGCAATGAAAATGTCAAGGATGATGCAAGTTACACAACTGCAAACGTCCTAAAAAAACCGTTAAATTGTATGCTTTCAACAGGTGTACTGTATGGTATCTTAATTATGTTTCAATAAACATATTTGTAGAAAAAGAAGAACTTCACAAGTGTCAAGGTGAAATTATCCAATAAGTACACATATGGCATAAAACAAAAAAGACAACTAATAAACCAGCAGTGAGGATTAGCAAATAGGTGTAGTTCATGTGCGAAGATTTTCTGGATCAACAACCACAGAAAAGAATTTTTGCTCAGAATAATAAATTCATACACACATCCTGAACAGAAAAGAAAAAGCTAATCATATTCATATTTCTTAAAGAAACACCTGGCTCCTTGTTATATAGATGTCAGTATCCTGGAGCAAACCAATGAGTTTCCTAATGTTGTTTTGTTTTATTAGGTAACATTAACTCTGAGATTTCTAGAACAAAGGGAGGTCTTCATTTAAAATCATTCTACAGAAGTCGAATTTCAACAAGGATAGTGAAATACTTGGGAAAGGGATTTTGATGGTTCCTGCTGCCCACTACCTTCCTGTAGTAATGACACGCACACCAGTGGGCTTTTGAAGCTATATAAACAACCCTAGCCCTGGGACACTGCTGGGCAAAGGGCAGTGTCAAAGGTAGGTCACAAAGTTAACCATTCACACATTGGGATCCTGTGCTTTGAAAATGGTCTTTCCATCACTAAGAAAATACCTGTTATCTGAAAAAATCTACCATATTAAAATCTATCAACTTATACTGGGAAAACTGCTTCCAATTTCAGTAAGTATAAGTTAATCCAAGATAATCACAAAATCTCAAGCTAAATTAGTACTTGTGAAAGTCTGGATAGATAGGTTTGTGATCTGTGATTTAAAAACTTTGTTTTATAGGTAAATGTTAAAATTTCACCCATACCTCTGAACGCAAGAGGAACTGCAGTTAAAACAAAACAGAACAAAACAAAATAGCTGGCTTGATTGAACACACAATGGAATAAGTAAGTCACACACAGTATTATGTACACATCTTCAGCTCATCTGGCCCAAACCTTCATACCCTTTCACTGTAATGCCATCTGCTATAGTTTGGATTGTGAATGTTCCCCAAATGTGTTACAAGATTAGACCCCAGCCAGTAGTACTACTGGGGATAGTAGGACCTTTAAGAGGTGGGGCCTAATGGAAAGAAATTGGGTGTGCCCTTGAAGAAGATTTTGGGACCTCAGCCCCTTCCTATCTCTCTTTGCTTCCTGTCCACCAGGAGGTGAGTAGCTTCTTCCTCTAAGCAGTTCTACCATGAGGTACTGCCTTCCCACAATCCAAAGGGCCAAGTGACTATGGACTGAAACCTCTAAAACCATGAGCGAAAGTAAATCTGTCCTATTAAATTATTTATCTCAGATATTTTATTACAGTGATAGAAAACTAACACACTATTCCTTTACCAAATTGTTGTCCTCTAGTTAAATTTAATTTAGCTCCCAAAGTTTCATAAATATGACTGAGAAGAGTGAGACTTTGTAAGAAATTGTTATTGTTATGATAATAATGATGATGATGATGACAATGATGATGATGATCATGATGATGACCATGATGGGACAATAAAAACTGGAAATGTGAGAATGATTGAGGAGAGAGATGTCATAGGGACCAGTTCACTCAGCTGACTGATCAGGTTTCCAAATGCACGTTTTGGAAGTTGCCCATTTAGCTGAAAAGGACAGTCTTCCTGTAAAGTAAGATTAACAACAACAATAATAGTTTTTAAGCTAAGATGGACAAACAAATTTAATGCTACTCCCAAAATTATTTTCACAAATTCCTATCAGCATAAGAATTGATATAATATCTTTCTGCATGGAGGGACAAAAAAATTCAGTGCTTCGTCCTCTGTACCTGAGCAGCCCCGTCTCCTCCCGGGACTGTCTCTGGCTCACCTGGACAAAAAATATATGTGTTGCAGGAATGTGGTCATTACTTTTCTTAGTACAAAAACTGTTCAAACAAGTAAAATGCAGATCCAGAACTCTCACACTTTCATTTTGATACAGTTTACAGTGAAATGCCTGGGGTAGGTCTGTATAGGATCTCAAAGTACCCCTGATTTAGAAAGCAACATACTGAAATCTACCACATTCACTTCTATTACAGAATTAAAAGACCCACTTTTTTAATTTCATGAAAACATGTAAATCACCTACTTTCTTCCACCATGGCAGCCACACTTAGTAGAGAAGCTAACTGACCCACTTGTTACCAAGTTTCTAGCACCCCTGCTGGGTAATACCCAGAAACCCAGTCTTAAAGAAAATCGGTTTCCTTCCCAGCTCCCTTCCTTGTGTTTGCGTGAGATGCTGTGACTGCTGCATAGAGCTGTCAATGCCCTTGAACAGAGAAAGTAAGAAAGAATGGCATTTTAGGAAATAAGTTTAATCTCAGTCAGAAAAGAGAAGTTTACAAAAGGCTTGGGGTGGGGGAAGAGGCAGGAAATGGATTACACAGATGGGATCCTGTAGCACTGGGGGAAAAGTATTAATAGAAATATGGTAATTGACAAACACAGATCAGAACCTTGACTGGGGAAGTAACTTATTAGGTCATTTAAAACGTGTGGAGTGGACCAATACAAAGACATTTGGATCAATAGTGGAGTGAAGTCAAGGACTCAGATGAGCATCACCATCATCTGGGGAGAAAGGGAGCAGCGGGAACCTGCTGCCTGACTCTGTCTCAGCTGCCGTGGCTGTAGCTTTGCACTGCAGCGACCCTAAAACCACGAGAAGGGAAGTTTCCCATTCCTGGGAGCTGGCAGCACCACCCTGTAAGCTGGCTGGATACATCGGGGCATCTTTCTTAAGAAGTAGAGACTTAAAAAACAACAACAACAAAAAAAAGAATTATTAAACCCAGAGGCTTAGGAGAGGTAGTGTGGGAAAGGCAAACATTAACTAATTAACTGTTTTCTTTGGCTCAACCAGTTATTAACATGTGCAAATGAAATTTGCTTAAGTGGCTCAATTGTTTGTAATTATCCAAGTGTTTCATACTGTTCTTGCATGTTCTGTTTTACCCCCTTTACATTTACCTCTATGAAAATTATCTGATTCAATGTGGTTATTATTCTGGACACTTAAGGGCTGTGTTTTAGGAAATTTCAGATAGTGATTAATTAACGTGGATACATCTGTTAATTTAATCCTTTGTGCCTAAGTATGACTATTAGATGCCATTTACAGAAATTCAGTCCCAATCACTGCCATTTAACATGGACATCCATTCACAATTTCACTTGGCAAATCTTACTCAAGGATGATGCTTTCTAAATTCTTAAATAAATGACACAGTTCATTAAATGAAAGTTAAATAATAAGAGACCAGTTAGTTCCAAGAGTGGACTTGTGGATCAATGAGCTTAAGAGCTGCTTTTGGCAGTATCTGAAAAGTGTTTGCTTGCTGTTAAAAAGACCTTTATAGGAAAAAAGGAAACCACCATCTCTTACTAGACATTCGCATCTGCACTGCTTCCTCCAGCAGTGGCAATCAGCTTATGGCTGAGTAGAATAGAGCCAGCACGTCGACACATTGAAACTGGCAAAGGGAAAAGCTAGAATCTGAGTCCTTGACTTCACTCTACTAATGATCCAAATGTCTTTGTATTGGTCCACTCCACGTGTTAATCGACCTAGTAAGTTCCTTTGTTGTCTGAGCCTTTATGATTGGTTTTTATATCACCTATAGCCAAAAGCAGTCCCAGGGCTTCCCAAATGACAAATGTAAACCAGAATCCCAACAGGGGAAATCTACCACCTGGTTGTTCAGAGACTTCACATGGCAAAGCCAGGGATCTCAGCTGCTGGCCATGTGCTAACCCACTTTACCTGACTAGTTCTGTAGATCTGAATGTGAACTGAAATGCTGCTGAAGTTGATTATGGTGCAAGACCACAGGTTGGTAGCTGGCCTTTCTCTGCAGGGTAAAAACACTTCTAGATATCACCTGGAATCTGGGAATGGGGGAAGGTTTATGGCTTGCCCAAGTAGTTAAAGCATGAAGGATAGAAAGACAGGATTTGTTTGGAAATCATAAAGATGTACCTTCCTATTTCATGGACATCACCCTAGCTTGAGTAATGCACGCCCTCAGTCAACAGCTTGAGTACCCACCAAAGAGCTCCCCCGTCGTGCCCCGCACCCTAGATCTCGGAGGGATCCTCAGCTTTCCACCAGTGGGTCCTCTGTTCCATCCATCATCACCTCCGCCCGCCCCACCCAGTGAGCTGGCACTGTCGGTAGTCATTTGTCGCCTTGCCTGCAGCTGATCTGTGTTTCCTGAAGCCTCATCTATGCTCCAACTTTAGTGCCCTGTTAGCTTATAAGGAGAAGAAACAATATTAAGAGACTCTCGAGGTTTTCAGGAGTATTCCTTTCCTTGTTTCCTGGCCTCATGTAGTACCTCCAAGTCTGGCCTCATTTCCTGTGATGGTCAGGGCAGAGCTAAACTGGGAAAGTCCCACGCCAACTAACTACATGTCCTCTGGCCTCCTGTGATCACTGGCAATGCCGGGCATGCAGGTTTGTCCAGAGGCTTGGCCCACTCTTATTCCTTGTAACCTGTGGTGGAGGGACACACTCAGCATAGAGAGCTGGGACCAGCTTCCAACAAAGATCTGTGGGCCAGAGGTCAGGGCATCTCAAAAGAGGCTGCATCTCTGGCAGAGCCAAGTGAGGAGCAGCGATTCCAGGACAGAGTGGGGTTAGCTGCCTGAGCCAGTGGGGCCCCTGAGGAGCAGAGGGGAGCCTGTGTAGACCAACGGACATATTCGTTCTGGGAAGGCACAGTCACCCTCCTTGAAAGAGAATCTGCTAGGCAGAACTGAAGACAATTCAGCTCCACCTGACTCTAAGAAGAGACACTATCCCACCCCCACCATATCTAAAGCTAGAGGCTGTGGATTGCCAGCCCAATTGCTCCAGCCCTGTAGAGGTAAAACAATCCCACACTATCTGCTTCCTCTCCTCCTATTAACCACCACAGCTTAAGGGGACACTAGCTATCAAGATCCCTAATCAAGGCCAAACCAGTATTGGGGAAACCCCACACCTAACAGAAAAATGAGGGAGAGCAGACTGGCGTGCCATCTAAGAAGTACAGTGGTTAGAAGGAAGGAGACAAATTCTAGAACAGATGGCTACTGTGGAGCAGAACTAATGGCAGAAATAGAAATAGACTATATAATAAAACATAATGAGAACACATAAGGAGATATTATTAGAGCATGTAAAACGCTTCTAAGACAGAACAATGCCTGGCTTTTTAAATTTAAAAATTTAGTATAAGTACTGTTAAAAAGAATGGTACCCACTAAAAAATGAATTACTCTTTCAGGGAGGTCAAATGAAATGATGTGCCACACTGTATAAGACAAAAAGTTAATGAACTAAAAATGATAAAGGAAAATAGAAAGGATCGAAGCAGGAGACATAATATGTAAATGGTATAAGTTGCGGGGAAAACCAAAACAGTGACGGAATAACTAAGGGAACAATGTCAAAGGAAAAACCAAGCTGAAAAGGCAGAATTTAGACACATTCTGGCAAAATTTCTGAATTTCAAAAATAGAAACATCGTATAAGCTTGCAGACAGAGAGAACAAGTTGTTTCTGAAAATAATCAGTTTAACTTCACATTCTTCCCCCAAAGTCATGGAAAATAACAGACAAGTGATTAGGGAGAACAAAACACCGATCAAGCATTCCCTAACCAGGAGAGGTATTACGTCAAGGCATAATAATACATATCTTATTATGGCCTTACAAGAAATAAAAGTCATATGATAAAAATTCAGTATCTCTTCAGGTTTCAAACAACATGATAACTACATATTTCTTATGCTGGCCAGAAAGAAAGAAGAAAGACAAAGGGTGTTGCAGAATTTGACCAGATAACCATGAAGACTCACAGGATACAAAGGCCAATGTACAGCCAAACAATCCTAAAGAATAAGTGCTTATTCTGTTAGATATCAAGATTTATAAATCTAAAGGTATTAAGACCATTTGGTTTTGATGCAAGTATAGAAAAAAAGACCACTAAGGTCAAACAGAGACTGAAGAGAGCAAGTCATGGAGCTAAGGATGCTACATTTGTCTCTAAGGTGGCATTATGCAGGCCTGGGAAAGGACAATCTTTTCAATACATCTCTCTCAAGGAAGAGGACAGATATATGGAAAAATGAAGCCACATTTTTCAATTACAAAAAGTAACTCTAAGCAAATTATTGTTCGAAAAATGAAAATGAAAATAATAAAAACTATTTAAAGATAACACAGGAGAAAACTTTTGTGGCCTTGAGGTAGGAAAACTTTTTTAAAAATCAAGACAGCAAAAAGAGCATTTGGAGATGAAAAGGCAAACCCTTGACTGCAATAAACTGTATCTCTATATATTTATATAGACATACATTTGAAAAACTGCAAGTAATATGGCAAAAGGCTCATTTCCAGAATATATTAAAAAAATACAACACAATGGAAAATGAGCAGGTGCTTCACAAAAGAAAGAATCCAAATTTTAAACAAACTTTTGAAAAAGCATTTTGCCTCATTAACAGTCAATATGATACAAACTAGAGCTGTAACCATGACAGTATAAACCTGATGATTATCTCATTTAACCATGAGATGCTATGACTTCACCACTCTCTGGAATAAAAGAATATAACTGACAACATCAAGTGTTGATGACCCTGGGAAAGATGGGGACACATACAGTGAGAACTGCCACTGTGGAAAATGATTTGGCATTTTCCAGGAAAGTTAAACCTAAGCACTCAAAATTTCACTCCTACCTAATGCACCAGCAAATAGGTAAGGGAATTTGTCACGTAAGCAGTGTCATTTGTAATAGTCACAATCGTGAAATAATTCAAACATCCACCAACAATAAAATCCTTAAATAGAATGGGAATATTCGCACACAGGGGAAATTATACAGCAACGAGAGTGCAGGAACTACAACTAAATGCAGCAATGTGAACTAACCTCCTTACTTCTTCATTGCCTTATTCTGTCCTGTTCTCCCCGGACACAGGCACCACAGGGACCTTTCTAGATGTCCCTTCTCTGGTCCCCATTACAATGCTCCTACTCAGAGCCCAAGTTCTGAGGCTCATCCAGGGGGCTCCACTCTCTGCAGCCTGTGTGCAGCCGAACCCCGCACCTGTGCTGCCCTCACGCACTCTGCCAACCACATCCCTCCTGCCTTTCCCCTTTCCCCCTGGTTTGCGGAGCACACTTCCACCTCCACACCTCCACACAGGTTGTCTTCTCTGCCTGCAGATTTCCTTTCCCCGAATAATCATGCAGTTTGCTTCCTGATTTCTTCCCACCTCCAGCAAGATGAGCCCCGTCTTTATCGCTCTGCAGTAAACAGCACCCTATTCCATATACTCCCCATGTTCATGCCCAGTTTCTTTTATTCATGACAGCTACTTGAGTATTACATGTGATTTACCCATTTTTGAAAATCATCTACCATCCTGTACCAGAGTACATCTTCAGGAGAGACAGGATTTGGTCTCTTGAGTTCATTATTTGACAGGCACCAGCCAGGGCACTTCGTAGCATACATAAGGTGATCAAGAAAATTTTATTTAGAAATAGCCACGTAAGAAACTTTCAAATGCTGACTGATGCTCTGTGTGCTGAGGTGAAGTTTGCTTCCTGGTGGGTCTCACTGGCAGCTTCCTCTACCCCTGCAACACTCTGGCTGCTTTTGCTCTTAAACCATGCATTTCCACAGAAAAGACTCCTTCAGCCCTGTCTGACCATGAGGGAGATTAGCAGCCAGCTTTGTGGGAGCCACGCTGAGAAGGCAGATAGATACAGAACAGCCTCACCCGTCTCTGCAGACTCTCACTTCATCCCAAGTGACAAGACGATTAGTGTCCATAGGACCCCGCTGTGCGTCCAACACTTCCAGGCTCCCTTGCAGCTGGGATGGGCCAGCTGCCCACGTCTGGCAAATGGACACGTGAGTGAAAGGAATGTGTCACCTCTACTCTGAGGCACCTACCACTTGGTTATCTCCCCCACTGCTTTACTCTCTCTAGGCAGCAACTTTAGGGGCCAGGGATAAGGTGGTAGAGTCACAACATAAAAGCAGCCTCATTACCATTTTTACAATGCAGAGGAAGCTGGCCTGAAGATCACCTAGTCTATATGAGGCATTTTGTGTGCAGAAAACAAACCTTTGTTATTCTGAACCCTTAAAATATCAAGAGATTTCCTTTGGTTTCTGTTGTTACTGCAGCACAGACTATCTTGTGCTGAGTACTTTTTGCCAGGCATCTCACTTCCGCCTCAGCTGCGCCTGGCATCTCTCTTCCCTGAGGATTCTCTGTCTATAGTTAGCAGGAGAGGGGGGACAATTTCATATTTGCACAATCCACACTTAAAACTCTGGGAAGCTTTACCCACTTATCACAAACTGTAAACCAATCCTCTAGCTCCCTCCCCCGACGCCCTAACTGCCTCTGCAGAGACAACTAGTGATTCCACTTTCTGAACCTTTCTTTTCAGGATCCTAAGATACAAATCAGCTAGTTTCTTTCTTGTTGCACCACAGGGAAGAAAGTAGAAAGAAATATAAGCTGGTCATCAGGAAATGGCATGCTTTTCATTCCTCTTAAAATGTGCCAGGCATTTCCTGCCTTTCCATTTCCTGCTTGTGAGTTGAGTCTTTTTTCTTCCTTTCCATTAATGTCAATTAATGTCATTTAATTTTAATGGTGTTTCAGGAAGAACAGTGATAAGCAATAAATAGTTGTTGAATATTCATTTGCTTTGAATATTTATTATAACCACTGCTAAAAACAGCAGAACTTCTAGGTTTTCATAGGGCTTTTCTTCCAAGAAGTTCAAAGTACATTTAAAAATGTCAGCTCAAAGAACAAAAGAAAAATGTCATTATTACCATTTTTACAATTAGAAAGAGTGAAGATCTGTGAGATCTGAGAAACTGTTCTCCATCTCAACTCTGTGAACTCTAGAACATAATCTAAGGCTCCTATTTCATCACTTTCTGATTTTCTCCTGGCAGAACCACCTTTAGCACTGGAATTCACATGCCTGTTTTCTGCCTTTAATAAAAATTCTGTCTGTACAACTCTGAGAATGCCTAGTTCAGCCTTCGGTGTAAGGTAATGAGTAATTTTCATCCCTCAATACAATTTTTCCAGTGCCTTTCAGGATCTCGGGTAGTCATTTCACCAATTTGACTATTATCACTTACAAGCTTTGATTAATCATTTCATACATGAATTCTAATATATTTCACCAAATGAAAAAAAATGTATAATCCAATCATGAAGAGAGATGTTCTGGGCTTAGAAAATGCCAAGGTTCACCATCGTGCAGGTGAACATCTTTGGCTGAAAAGGAGAAGGGTCAGGGGAGAAAAGGTTGAATCAGCTGCTTTCTCCATTCTCTCCTTTTCTTCTCTTAAGTACTCTCTTGCACACATGATCATAAAGAAGCCCAAGTTCAAGGCAAATACAGTATATCTGCCATGAGAAACAACATTAAAAGCAAAACTTACTGTCTCTTAGTCCTATTTAGGATGAAGACACAGTGTTGCTCCCTCTTCTGCCGCGGATCAGTCTCACAGAATGTGTCTGAATGGCCATGTGTCCACACTGTCATAAAGAAGCTAGGATCTACACAAGTCTCAGAACACCGCTCCCCTGAATGATTTTTTAGGATTGAGATCCTCAAGCGCAGATACAACTATGAGGACAGAAGCTGAGCTGAACAGACATACAGAAAAGTAGGTCTTTGGGTTGTAAGTGATAGAAAATGAACTCACTTTACATTAAATAAGAAAGGGAATTTATCAAAGGAAGTGTCTTCCCTACGTCCCAGCCAGAGCTGGGAGACACAATAAGGCACGGAAGCAGGCACCGAGCTGGTGAGCTTCCCTCTGCCTAGGCCATTCCCTCCGCTGATGCCTTTACTCTCTCTGAAGCATGGCTTTTGTCACAAATCAGGAAGCATGAAAGCCATCCATGCTCAGCTCCACATGTCTGGGACTCCCCAGGGCCATGTCTGGGGAAGGAAGTTCTTTGTCCACCTGGAGTTGGTTACCACAACCAAATCATTGTGTTTTGCTGTCTTCCAGGGGGCTCCACAGTCACCATGGGAACACTGAGGGTGGGAGAGGTTCCTAGGGAAAGGGT
This sequence comes from Dasyprocta punctata, assembly GCA_004363535.1. Classification (NCBI taxonomy): domain Eukaryota; kingdom Metazoa; phylum Chordata; class Mammalia; order Rodentia; family Dasyproctidae; genus Dasyprocta; species Dasyprocta punctata. The sequence goes on along the minus strand of RJWM01012522.1, from coordinate 5,491 downwards.
GCTGGGCCCACAATAGCAATGCTTTTTATAGCCTAACTCCCTTCCCAGCATGGGCACCAGGAAATCTAATAGGCAGGAAAGATAGAAGGCACTACGGACTATTACTTGCATGCTCAGAGCCAAGGAGAGTGCACGCTGAGACAGTTAATGCAAGGAGATCTTAGGCCAGACGTGGGCAGCCAAAGACCAGAGCTCAGATATTGAAGATGAGGAGCTGTGAACAAGGAAACAGCAAGAGGAAAGTAGTGCTGGCCAATGCTGCAAGCAGGGTTCTTGCTGGGACTCCGAAAATTCCAAGAAGCATGTGGAGCAGCTGTGGTGTACATTTAGTGGTCAGGACCTAGAGGGAACAAGCTCTCCTAGACGGAAATCACTGCCTCTCCACTACACTTTTCCTGGGGAGGCTGCTGGTCAGTGGGTGGTGGGAGCATGGAGACAGAGACAGCCTTGGCTCCCATGAGGGGGAAATGAGAGAGTCGCATGGCTCTGATGCTGTGGGGACTGAGCCCTCTGCTTTTAAAGATTTGATAGACAAAAAAGGAGCCTTTGCTCAAATGTTTCCAAGACACAGATTCACTTGCTGTGGTTTGTTACCTGGGAAACCAAGCAACCACACAGAAACAATAAGGGCCAAATGTCAGAAATAAGAGTTTCATCCATAAGTGCAAAATTATATTAAATGCTGTGACTTTCCGAAAAGGGTTCCAACAAAGAGAGTGACAGAAAAGGTGAAGCTTTTTTTTTTCCCCACAAGGAGACTGAATATGTCTTATTTACAATTACCCAGGAAACAGCAATGAATGTGGCAGGATCTTGCCATTCCTGAGGCACAAGGCAGATCAGGGTGAGGGATGATTTCTCATCTTGGGTAGGGAAGTTCTTAGTCCAGGAGCCTGGGGAAACCTTTCCCACTGCAGGCTCCTGGCCCAGAACTCTTCTGCAAAAAGCAGTGGGCTATGCAGCATCAATTAGATTGAAGGGAGTCCTAGAGTCCCAGGGAGCTGCCTGCTCTGAAATGTAAGACTGGTCAAAGCATTAATCTGCAGTCGCCCCTGAGCACAATAAGATAACAGGTGTGGCCAGGGTGAGATGAGGGAAGTAGCACAGCACTATGGACAGCTGGGTGCCCCCCCGATCCCAAGAGGGGAGGTAGGGGTTCCGCAGTGGTGACGCCTTGTACCCCTTTCCCACCTGAGCCTCCTGGGGTCATTCCCAGTCACTGTTGACAACTACACCCCTGCCGAGCCAGAGGCAGCATCAAGAGACACAGAATCAGACATAAAACTTATTATATGTTGATCCATACATAGATGGAAGCAAGTGAAAGTCTTTTTTAGAACAAAAACTAGCCTGCCCAAGCAAGGAAGAATTCTGAAAGCGGTCTGTCTTTGGGTTTGAACTGCGACTCTTCCCTGATCTCCAGCCCGCCAGTAAACCCTGGAGAGTTCCATGACAGTGAGACCCAGTTCCTCAACGTAACCTCTCTCTGTGTACTGCGTGCGTTCATAGCCTGTTGATTGTGCTTCTTTGGAGGACCCTGATTAGTACTAGCATTAATCCTAATAAGTAGGGGAGGTGGCTTGGACCAGGCTTGGATGGAAGAGTCAATAGGAAACAAATTCAGTGTGATTTAGAAGACTTCCTGAAACTCTCCTGAGAGAAACAAAAAGGTTAAGAATGACTCCAAGGTTATGTAAAATTTCTTCTGAATGGCAAACATGAGGAAGCTACAGAAAACAGAATGAACCTTATTAAAAGCAAACAAACAAACAAACAAACAACAACAGTGTGTTGCTGGACAGCTTTAGCGCCAGCATTCCAGGAGGCTGAGGCAGGAGGAAAGCAAGATGGAGCCCAGGCTAGACAACTTAGCTACTTAGTAATACCTTGTCTCAGAAAAAAAACAATTAAAATGTGCTAGGAATGTAGCTCAGTGCAAAGACTGGGTTTGCTCCCTAGTGCTGAAAAGAAAAAACAAACAAACAAACAAACAAAAAAAACCACCAAAAAAGTACATACAGTCAGGTCTCCAGATCAGCAAGTTCTACCCTGACAGATTGAAATCAAGCTCTGATTGAAGATAGTTGAAAAAATTGCATTTGTATTGAACATGTACAGAATTTTTTCATATCATTATCCCCTAAACAACACTATATAGCATCTATTTACACTGTGTTCTAGTAAGCATAGGTACTACAGACATGATTGAAGGTACACAGAGGATACATGTGTGTGTCATGCAAATACTATGACATTTTGTATTGGGAACCTGGGTATCTCAGGATTTTAGTATTCATGAAGGATCCTAGAACCAATTCCCCATGGACACCAAGGGAACATGGCACTGAAAAAAGTACTTCTGAAAAAGCTATAAAATATCTACTACTAAAGCACACAAGAATATTTTGAACTCCTAAGAAAATAAAAACACTGAAGCTCTAAGACAATCACGAAACATGATTAAATAATGAAACAGGTATAAATATTCAACATTTTAAAAGATGTAAGTTCTCACTAAAATAACACATAAATTCAGTAACTCTAACTAAAAGAACAACTGCATTGGGATATATATTAGTTTCTCAGGCAGCTATAATAAAGTTGGCAACTAGCCAACTTAAAACAATAGAGCACTTAGTGGTAGAGTACTGGTAAAATTCAGAGTGTCCCAGAAGGCATGTGGGGGAGAATGGGCGTGATATCCCATACAGGAGTCACAGCTACCTCTCTTGTTAGACTCTCACATACAAGGAAATTTTTTCAGGTGGCCCAAAGAAGCAGGCTGTAGTGGGGCACGTTATAATCCTGCAGGCAGCAGATACAGAGAGCAACACTTACCTCTCTTCTTACCACCCTGATATTCTGCACCAAGGGCCAGGGCTCATACTACTGAGGAAAGAGTAGCTGTTTGGGGTTGCTGGAAGATCAGGTTTCTAGATGGTGGCATCAAAACTATCTTCAACAGTTTGGGGTATTTCTAGCCATTTTGGCTCATGCATCCACCCCATGGTATCCAGGGTGATTACAGGACAAATAACTTCCCCAAGGCAGATGCATTCTGCAAGTCAGTATTGTCACAATTTGACAGAAATTCAAATAATTCTGGAAGGGTTCGAAACTCACTTGTTTTAGTAAAACCCATTTTCCAATATTACATGTATAAGAAAGGCAAAAAAAGCATTCACTTCGTTAAGTATGATTTTAGTTGCAAAGATGTGTGGTTGAAAACATCCATTTAAAAATTTTTATCAACTACTTGTATATTTCTCATCAATACTGACTATAAAAAATGTTTTTTGTTTTAAAAAAACCACTATTTTATGGTTTTCAGAGACTGAGATGAGTGGGGTAGGGGAAAGGAGAATGGAAAGAGGAAGGTTAACAGGAACAGGGTACAGACGGATAGAAGGAATAATTTCTAATGCTCTACAGCATTAGAAATCCAGTAATGCAACCATGGATGGCAACAGTTAACTGTATATTTCAAAAGCCAGTACAGAGGAATTAAAATGCTTCTAATACAAAGAAATAAAAACTGAGGTGATGGAGATGACAATTATGCTGATTCGATGATTACACATTGTATACATGTATTAAAGTATCATACTATACCACCTATATATGTACAATTACTCTGTCAATTCAAATAAAAATATGTTAAAAACACAAAACATACATAAATAGTTGTCATTTGCATTAAAAAATATAATGGAAATAGAGCATTTAGCAAAAGACAAATATTTTGTCATAGAAATGTTTAGCTTGTTTTTCTTCTTTTTAATATGGCTTTTTAAAATTTTTAAACAACAATATCCTGTAATATTATAATCTATTTTACATAGTCAGAAAACAAAAATGTAAGTAAAGGTTATAGGAAATGGATTAGGCTTCCTCTTTTAATTTTAAATGCTGTAAAAGCATAGCTATGTTGTTTACAAACTTCTCAGTTGTAAATTCAGCAAAATAATGTCTAAAATAAAGGAAGATACTTAATGTAAAAACATCTCAAAACCACTGAGCTGATCCATCAAAACAAATTCAAAAATATCAAGTTAATCCATCAAAAATGAAGTGATTGCAAGAACAAAATTCAACATTCTGAAGAAAGAAAAGCCCTAAATCCATACTCTTGAAGCACTGCATGCATCATGTTTAGCACATATCCAAAATTTCAGAGATAAACTCACTAGAGAACAAGTTTCAAAAGACCAAAACGAGGAAGAGACATTAAAAAAAGACAAGGTTTCACTGGCCAAAATAAGGACAATGTGCACACTGAAGAGAATAATAACTGTAAGAGAGTAAAACATATTAACTGTATTTCAATCTATGTGGTGATGAATGACTCTCACAGGAAACTGCATCACTGACCATTTCTACCGGATACTACAGCACCAATATATGCAAATCTTGAATAAATAAAGAGAAATAAACATAGTAGGATAAGCAGTGTTGCTTCTTTTTATTAAACTTTATTTAAGAGAAAAAAAGACACATATAAGAAAGAAAAAGCAAAACAGACAAACAAACGACTAAAGTAAATGCACAACCGGAACATTATAGGTTTACAAAACAGGATGATAGAAACTTCACAAAGGTTGCAATATTGCATATCGTTATCTTCAAAATGGTTGTTTACATTAACAGATATAGACATGTAAAATTGATCTAATCATAAGAGTATTAACCGTTCTTTCTCAATAACTAACACATTCAGCAGTATGTTTGTTTTAGTTATCTTACATATGTATATATACAGATTTATATCTTTTCTTTTTCCCTTCCCTATTTCCCCCTTTTCCCTTCCCAATTACTTTTGCTCTTTGAGCACTTTTTTACCCTTACATAGTATTTATTGTAGACTTGGATCATATATACTTTTTCAATTTCTTACACTAGGGAGACAATATGGTATTTACACATGTGGGTTTGATTTATCTCACTTTTGAGTATGGTCTCAAGTCGTGTCCATTTACTTGTAAAAGTCTCAATGCAATCTTTCTTAATCGCTGAGTAGTACTCCATTGTATAAAAATATCACATCCTTTTTATCCATTCTTTGATTGATGGGCACTTGGGTTGTTTCCAAGATTTGGCTATTACAAATTGGGTTGCTATAAACATGGGTGCACAGATATCACTGTGTATGATGTTTTCAATTCTTCTGGGAAAATTCCCAGAAGTGGGATAGCTGGGTTGAATGGGATCTCCAATCCTAGCTTCTTGAGGAATCTCCACACTGATTTCCACAGTGGTTGCACCAGTCTACACTCCCACCAACAGTGAAGAAGAGTTCCTTTTTCCCCACAGCCCCTCCAGCATTTGTTGTTGGTTGATTTTTTAAACTTGGCCATTCTTTCTGGGGTGAGATGGAATCTCAGCATTGTTTTAATTTGCATTTCCCGAATGACCATTGATGTTGAACATTTTATCATATATTTATTTGCCATTTATATTTCTTTCTCTGAGAAGTGTGTATTCATCTCAGATG
>RJWM01012521.1:0-56271 GCA_004363535.1 Dasyprocta punctata | reverse complement strand
TTACTTTGGGAGGTCAAAAGAAAGTACAAATAAATAATAAAACATGAGTTTATCCAGAGTTCAAGAATGCAAAATTTGACATTTTGAACATATATTTTAAGGTGACAGGCCATTAATATGAAACTTTAATAAGGAAGGAACCCAAACCAGGTGATTTCATTTTACGTTAAATATATCTTAGTTATGTTGTCATACTGACATTCCCTTCTCATAGAAGTTATGCTGAAGTAAATTAAACCAACAGTTTTGGGTAAAATAATATGTTTGTTTCCCATTGCTGGTATTTCATATTTTGGAGCCCTTGATTTATTATTTTTAAATTTGCCTACTAAACCTTCTTTGCAGGCTTAGTATTTTAAGGTAGTCCAAAAATATATGAAACTTTCACCTTGAAATTCCAATAACTCTTTCAATTCTAGGAGTTATTTTGTATGGGTGAGCATTTTATTCTATCTAATTATCATTTTCCAAGTGCAAGTGAGTATACTGTAGTGTACTGCGATCAATAAAATATGCCTTCAATGTAAATAGGATGAGTCTTTACTTTTTATTTGTTTGTAAGTTTTAGCATACACAAAAAATTCAAGCATACACAAAGTTGGAGAAGATAATATAACGAACACTTATATACCATCACTAAGCTTCAACTAAACCAGAGCAACACTGGCCTTCCCACAGAAGTTAATTTTGAAACAAATCTCAGTATATTTATTTTAACATTGCCATAATATTACATCAAAAATGCTTTGAATTATTATTATTTGCAATACTGGGGATTGAACCCAGAGCTACTGCACTGTGTTATATTCCAAGCCTTTTTTCTATAGTTTTATTTAGAGAAAGGCTTTCACTAAATTATGCTGCTTAGGCAGAGCTCAAACTTAGGATATTTATGTCTCTGCCTCCCTGTTTGGAATCATGTTTCATAGTATGTAACATTTGGCTATTGATCAAATTTATCTGGTAGTTTCATGAATGCTAACTGAGGTCTGAGCATGCATTTCCCTTCAAAATTTGTAGGCTGACAACCTAATCTGCAGTGTGATGGTGGGTAGAATGGGATTTTAGAGGGCTCCATCCTCATGATGGGGATTAGTGCTATTATATAACTCATGAAAAATACTGCTGCCTTTGTCTCTGCTCCCCACTGTGCAAAGGCACAATGAGGTGAAAGTCATCAAAAACCAGAAATACATGCTCACCAAACACTGGACAGGCTGATGTCTTGGTATTGGGCATCTCAGGCTCTAGAACTGTGAAAAATAAAGTGTTTTTTGTGTAAGTCATCGTGTTTTTGGAATTTTTGCTACATTGGCCTGAAATAAATAACAAAATGCTTTTTGCAGTTGAATTATGGAACAAACGTGTCTATAGATTATAATTTATTGACATTTTTTCCTTAGGTCACATTTTTGCCTTTTTTTAAAATAAACTTTTTTTATATTAAAATATAATGAAGAGACTGTATACTTAAAAGTATATATGTATGTTGTTAAGTGTAAATGATATTTTGCAAAGAGAACTCATCCATGTTAACACTGCTTATATCAAGAGATTGAACAATATAAACACACCAGCAGGTTTCTTCTTGTCCTTTACCAGTCATTACTACTTCACTAAAAATACTATAGCTATATAATCTCCGTATTCATAGAACTGTTTATGCTTATAATTTATGTATGTATAAATTTATACATAAATATAACACATACATTGATGTTTAAATTAATACAATTTGTTATTAATATAAATATGATTCATCTATAATATATTAAATATCATAAATAATACTCTACATAGATTATATAGGTATATTTAGATACAAAATAAATTTCTATAATTTGTGTACAATTTATATAAATAGGTACAATTTATATATATGAAATCAAAATGCAATCTTCTGGATGGGTATTCACAAATCAATGAATGTAATACATACCGTGTTATCTATAAAATCCGTGTCCAGCATGCCTAATGGTGAAAGATGGAATTTTTTACCTAAAATCAGAAATGGAGGATGCCCTCTCTCAATACACTAACCTAAAATGGTGTTAAAAGTTCTAAGTAATGTAACGAAGCACAAAGTGCAAAAAGGGATAACAAAGGAATACAGATCAGAAGGGAAGAAAGAAAACTGCACTTATTTGCAGGTAACATGATTTTCTCTATTGAAAAAATCACAAAGAATATCCAAAAATCCAAAACTGCTAAATGAGTTCAACACAGCCACAAGATACATATAAAAATCAGTTGCATTTCTTTATTCTAAGTGGAGACCTAAATTAAAAATATAATAATATTTATAATTGTTAAATAAAGAATCAAGAGTAAAGATTATGAAACACATCCATGTTCAACTATGGTGGATGTTGTCCAGTGCTAATAAAAGAAGTGCTAAAAAAAACCTAAGAAAGTGGAATGATATGCTGTATTTGAGTCACAGGCCTCAAAATATTAAATTGGTCACTCTCCCGGAATAGATAAAAGGTGTAATGTGGTTCCAGCAAGGCATTTTTAAGTACAGATGAGATTATTTTAGAAATTGTTATAGAAAGGAAAATGAACAACAATGCCAAAAGCTATACTGATAAAAAGCTATTAGACAATCATCTATCTGACTTCAAGATTTTTATGTACCATATTAATCAAAACTCAATTTTATGGGCAAAAGAATCAACACATTTAATACCTATGTAATGAAACAGAATAGAGAATACAGATACATAGCAAATAAATGTGCTCGACTGGTTTTTAAAAAGGTACAAAAACAATTTAATGGAATAAACATTATTTTCAAAAAATGATACTAGAGAAATTGGACACATGGATTAAAAATTAAATGAAAATGGACCTAAAATCTAAATGAAAATGTGAATCTATTACTGTATTAGAAATCAATTAAGGGAAATATTTAGACTCTCAAGTTTGACACATAGTTTCTAGGCATATATAAAAAGCATGACCCATGAACATAAAAATTGATAAATTGGAGTTCATCACAATTACAGGCCTTTTCTCTGTGCTACAGTTTGAATGTATAGTATCCTTCTAAACTCAAGTGTTAAAGGCTTGGTCCTAGGTTGAAGTTATTGGGAGGTGTGGAAAAGTTGAGAAGTGTGTCTTGTGTGAAATCCTTATAACCTTAAGGATATGCCTTAGAAAAGGGTTGTGAGACTTCAGTCTCTTCTTTTTTATCTTTTGCTCTCAATCTCATGATGTGGGTAGTTTTGCTGTTGCACGTTTTCCTACTGATATGCTACCTTGTCGTGGGTCCAAAGCAATGGATCCAATTGATCATGGACAGAACCTCTATGACTGTGAGCCAAAATAAACAATTTATGTTAATTATCTTGGCTATTTATTTTGTTACAGTGATAACTAATACTGTGCATGCTTCAAAAATTCTATGACAATGAAAAGATAAGAAAATATTTAAAATATCAGTAAATGATTGTCATCTAAAATAATACTTAGAACTCAAATTTAAAAAAAAAATATGTCCAGTGTTCCAGTGGGTACTGAAATTTCCCCTAGGAGGTTGTGCATATGTCAAGTAAGAACAAGGAAATATTTGACGTCATGAGTTATTAAGACAGTACATATTAAAATTACATAAGATATCACTATTTCATCATAAAAAATACTGAAAATGCCAAGCGTTAATAGTACAGAAAAACGGAATCACTCACATAATTTCTGGTGGAAACATGAAACATTCTGAAAAACTGGTTGTTAGTTTCTTGCAAAACTAACTGTACAACTATTGCAGAAGCCACATACTGCACACATAGATTTATCCTAGGGAAAAGATTTATGTTCACTCAAAATCATAAGCACAAATGTTTGTATTAGCTTTATTCCTAATAATCAAAAACTATAAATGGTCTGTATTTTCCTCTAAGGTGAGTAGTCAAACAAACTGTAGTATACTTATGCTATGGTATACTACTTAGAAATAACAAATCATAAATTTAGATTTGTATATGTTTTACTTTTAGGAAGAAGCTATTCAGAGTGGGCAATCTATTTTTATTCTGTAACATTTGTTTGTTTTTGTCCTTGCTTGTGTAAAATGTGAAATCTATTTTTAAATTGACTAAGAAATAACATTTTTCTGAAGAAGTTTGAATTTTTGCTTTTCCCTGTTGCAAAAAGGTGAAAAAAAGGTGATCAAAATGAAGGACATTTTTTTTTTGTATGTTTAGTCTGTGCAATACCGAGAACACTGAAGTAACAGAGTTTTATTCAGTAAATAGGTCATTGGGAATACTGTAGTTCCAGTAGTGAATTTTAAGTTATTTGTATTTTTGCTATTAAATTTGTGTATAGGACCTACTATGGAATTTGTATCTGTACCACAAAATTAACTAGTTTAATAATTAGTCATTTATTGGAAAATGAAGGGGTAAAAAATGATCTTGTAAAATCTGTTGAGAATCATCATTTGAAATATTTGAAACCATAAATGTATAAGAACTAGAATAAGACCAGTTTGTCTATCTATTTATTTATTTGTTTGTTTGTTTATTTATTGGTTCTTGGAGACAGAGTCTCACTGTGTAGTTCAGGTTGACCTGAAACTCACTATGTAGCCAAGGTTGGCCACGAATTCATGGAAATCCTCCTGCCTCAACCTCCCCACTGTTGGAATTACAGGCATGCACCACAACGCACAGCTCAAGACCAGTTTTATTTTTCTTCATATTTCACCTAGAATAACAAATAAAAGCATTAAATCCATTTCTATGCCTTCATTTTACATTTTAGGCTCATAATCAGTGACAGCAAGCCTTTTAGAGATGGAGTGCCCAAACTGCAACCCAAAACCCATTTATTTATGTCACGGTGCCATTAAATACTGAGGTTTTAGTTTGGAAGAAACAACATGATGATATGGGTCACATGCTGACAGAGAGCTTTGCATGGCTGCTACAGCTTGCATTCCATAGGTTCGCCATCATGGGACTGAGTGTTTTGTGTAGTGTTACAAGACCAGAACAAGTCAAATGTGTTTCTCAGTTACAGTTTTTTTATAATTATTTTTGATCCAGAATTGTCTAACGTTATTTATAATCATTCATGGATTTTCGTTGTTGTTTAATTGGAACTTAAAGTACATGCTAAAACGTTTGTTTCTTCTGTTCTAATAATGCAAATTGAACAATATGTTAATAAAAATTAGCAATATAGAATAAATTATCATCAATCAGCATATAAATGACTGTTAATGCTTTTGCATAACAAGATTATAAAGTGCATAAAGTAATTTTCTTGATTACTATTATGTTTACTTATTTATTGTATGCTTTTAGGAGCACTTTTATTTCATGGTGATGAAAGTATTACAAAGAAGGTAAAGTTAAAATAAGTAGGGTACTTGGATCAGCCTGAAAGAATGTTTAGAGAAGAAAAAACAGTTCTAGAAATGAAAAGTCTAAATGTTAAGAAAACCGCAATCACCCAGGATCCTTGTATATAGCACCAACCTATTCAAAAGGTGAGGGAAAAGATAGTGATGGAAAAATACTGCAAAACATAGGTGGGTCCATTGAAGGATTACTGAAGGCTGTGGAATCCACTATTTGCCTTGGAAAGGATCCTTTTATTTGAACTATTTGAGGAAAACTGGAAGAAAAACTTGGCAGGATCTTCCTCTCTTTTTAGCTCAAGAAAAAGAAGAAACTTTTAAGAACAACCTTTCTCCCATGTTAGAATATGATCAGGTGAGATTGTAGCTAAGAGACTTGTGGAAAGTTATGCAAAGGACATTAGTGGCTCTAATACTTTCCAAAATATTAATTTATAGCAGTAGATGCTTCCAGTCCATCAAATGATGCCTTCTCTCCCATCTCAGAGAATTATCAACACCTTTACAAGATTCACATTGGATACCAATTAAGTTATTTTTTAAACTTTTGTTATCAAATAATTTTAGATTTATGGGTATGATGGTAGGATTAAAGAATTTAGTCAAGTGAAATCTCAAATGTTAACATTCTTCTACATTTTCCTTTAGTCTCTGTTTCTCTCCCTTACTTCTACCTCCGTGTCTATATGGGTATATGGATTTGCATTTATAAGTATGCATTTATAAATGTAATATTTTATTCTGAAATAACTGATAATAAATTGCCATTTTCCTCTTTATCTTTTCATGCTTCAATAAGTATACCCTAAAAGATAAAGACATTAATATAAGATTTAAAATCAGAAAATTAACCAAAAAAGACTACTGAAGAATGTATAGCGTGCTTTCACATTTTGCTAATTGTCTTAATAACAATCTCTACAGTGAAAAAAATTGTACCTGCCTGTATATACTTTGCTATGATAAAGTACCATAGATTAGGTGCCTCATAAACACTGCAATTTTATTTTTAACACTTCTGACATCTAGGAATGCCAGTATGGTGGTGTTCTGGTAACAGACTGTCATCTTATGTCCTCATATGTCAACAAAATGCTACAAATCTGCCTGGAATTTCTTATAAGGATACTATTTACTCAAGAGGGCTTCACCTTCATGACCTAATTACTTTCTAAAGTTGCATCTTCTGATACCATCATATCAGGGACAGATATTCAACATACGAATTTTTTTGGAGAGCATTGAGTTTCCATACTATCTGTCCAATATACAACTTAGGATCACATATTGAATGTAGATATGATTCCTTTCTATTTTTTATAATAATTTCTGAGTCTTTTTATCTTTCACAACATCTGTGATTTTGAAGAATACACACTCATTCTTTTGTAGCATTTTCCTCAGGTTTTAGTTGTCTGATATTTCCTCCAGTTTCAATTGTCTGGTATTTCCTCAAGATTAAATTCATGCTATGTGTTTGTGAAAGGATATCACAAAAGTAATTATGTTTTTTCTCACTATATCATATCACTAAAATGTTCATTTGTTCCAGTATTAGTGATTAATCTCAACTCCCAACAAACTTTCCTTACATTGTTATATCAAAGTTCTCTAAATTTAAAGGATTTAATTTGACTTCCTTAGTGAATACAACTTTAGGAAAAACACCACACAAGAGAAAATGATTTTCAGGGGAAATGTGCCACAGCTCCACTTATGCTAAAGCCAGTCCTCAGCCTCATGTGACTCATGATGAAAGGATGAACAGAGAGGATCTGCCTGCCTCACAGCCCTTCTGCCACTGCTGGTCCAGACCTTTTGCAATCCATATGGGTGGTAAGAGAAGAGAGGCCAAGCCATAAAATTGTATCCATCTCTGGTCTTGTGTTCTTCACAGTCCAAGGCGGCAGAAGTGATCACTAAAACTGTGACATGATTGAAGATGAGTCTAGCACTGAAGAGGAAAGTTTCTCTGCAGAAATGAAATCTTACAATCCACAGAGTCCAGGTAAGAGACAGGCTTGGGAGGCAGGGTTGGAGAGAGTGAGAGCTAAATAGGGACCTCTTAAAACTCATTGGTAGGCTCAGGATCAGGCCAGGAGGATCACAGGACTTGTATACTATGGTGAGAGGTCAGGTTTGCGGGGTGTAATCTTTGGAGGAAGTGGACTTGAAGGAGATGGCATTTAGTTCAGTGGTATACTTGAGCTCTTGTACTCATGAATATATTCATTAGAAAATGGTGGTCTGAATTACTGTACATCAGTATCTGGGTGGCCTAAGTGTCTTCACTAAAATCATAAACTACTTTGCTCTAATAAAGAGAAGTTCATGTGAGGCTTTTAAGATTTGTCAGCAAACCTTACTGGATACCTGATGATATATTCAGTGAGTTTACTATTGTAGTCAAGTTGAAATAGTTGTTATTTTCAATTAGTTTTCTCTGTATACCTATATCTGGATTGCTAGGAGGGGTCAAAAACAATAGTGTAGCTCACTCTCAAAGAACTATGTAACGGTCCAAAGAAGACACAAAATTCAGCACAAAAAACAAACAAACAAACAAACAATAGAAATATGAATAGACAAGGCAACAAAATGACTCCCAAAACTCTCAATTCCCCACAAAACTATTTGGCAGCATTCAGGTCTGGAGGGGGTGGCAATTATAAGATGTACAGCAGAAAAATCTGAAAGGGAATCAGTGGATTTAAACAGTTCAAAAATGTACTTATTGCATTTCAAGAAGATATAATTAATCAGATAATTATCTTAAGGGAACAAATAGTAAATTTAGAGAAGATGCTGATGAAAGCTTAATGGAACCAAAGAAAGAAATGTGAAATATGAATATTCAACATAGAAAGAAATAGGATTCCATAAAATAGTTCCTAATAGAAATCCAGGAGATTAAAAATATGATTGAAGGAATGGGCAACAGATGCAATCAAAGTGAAGAAACAATACCAGGTTTAGAGATCAGGGCTGTGATCAATGATTAATTACTCAATGACACATACCTTAAAATAAGATAACACAAAATAATTGGATTCAAGAGCTCCTAGATGACTCAAAGAAGATAATGTAAGAGTAATTGAAATGAGTGAATAAATGAAAAATCAAAGATAGCACAAAGGTCATAAAAATTTTTTTACAGAAGTAATAGAAAACTTTTCAGATGCAGATAGAGAATTTAACATTAGATAAGGAAGGCATACAGAACACAAAATAGCAATAATCAGAAAAAGATTTCTCCATTCTACAAAATAGTTAAAATACCAGAAATCTAACACCAGGACAAAAGCATGAAGAGTACTAAGAAAAGCAACAAATCATTCATAAAGTAAAACCCATTAGAATTACAACAGACATCTAAACACAAGTCTTAAAGCATGGTAAGCTTGAAGTGAAGTGTTTCAAGCTCTAAAAGAAAAAAATAATAACACCTCCATCTCAGAGTCTTGTATCCTGCAAAATTATTTTTCAAAATTATTGGAGAAATATATATATATTTCCAAGATGAAGAGAAACTAAAAAAATTCATGATCACCAAAGCAACACTCCAAAAAATTTTCTAGGGTAACCTTGAAGGATAAAATGAAGCTAACAATGCCAAAAGATCCAATGTAATGAATTGAATAGAGCTAGAAATTCATTACAAGGGAAGAAATGAAAACAGCAACAAGACATAATAGAGGAATAATTTACTACCTAACAATTATAGCCATAGATGTAAATGGATTCAATTTGCCAAGCAAAAGACATAGATTATCAGAAAAGATGAAAAAACAAAAGCCAGTAGTATGATGTATAGAAGAAGCATTTACCAACAAAAAACATAAAGAAAAATTTCTGGGCTAAATATCAAAGAATGGAAAATAATATTTCATGCAATGGGAACACATAAACAAGTAAATAGGAGAAGCTATTCTATTTTCAGACAAGGTGGACTTCAAGCCAAATTAATCAAAAAAGGCAAAGAAACACATTACATACTGGTTAGACGGAACTGTCCAATAAGAAGAGATAACAATAGTAAACAAGCATGTGTCAAACTAAGTACACCCAGCTTCATAAAAGAAACACTACCAGACATCAATATTGCTATAATGAGAAACTACAATACCCCATGATTACAAATAGACAGATTCACTAAACAAGAAGTCAACCAAGAAATATCAGAGTTGCGCTAAATGTTTCCACAAACGGATTTAATAGGTATATACAGAGTGTTACACCAAAAAGGAAAGAATACTCATTCTTTTGTCAGTGTATAGTATTTACTTCAAAATAGACTATATACTAGCTAATAAAGCATGGCTAAGTAAATAAAAATGAATCAAAATTTGGCCATACATATTTATCAGATCACAGTGCAATAAAAGTAGAAATCATGAAAAAAGTCACAGAAACTGTATAAATTAAACAACACACTCTTGAATAATCAATGGTTGACAGACAAAATTAAACATAAAATAATGGACTGGGTTATAGCTCAATGGCATAGTACCTGCCTGGAAAGCATGAGGCACCAAGTTTGATTCCACAAGAAATTTAGAGATTTAACACCAATACTCCTCAAATACTTTCATCAAATTGAAAGGGAAACAATTCTCTTGAACTCATTCCTGGATGCAAGTATTACTTTGATACCAAAAGTAGAGAAAGATCCAACCAAAAAAGAAAAATGTAGGCTAATCTCCCAATGAACGTAGATGCAAAAATTCTCAATGAGACACTAGAAACAGAATTTAGCAAGTCTCAAGAATTTTATACACCATAACCAAGTGGAATTCATCCCAAGAGTGTAGAGATGGTTCAACATACACAAATCAATAAACATAACACACCATATGAAGAAAAAGCTTTTGATAAATCCTACACTAATTCATGATAAAAACCCTAGAGACAAGTGAAATAGATGGTCTCTACCTCAATCTGATAAGAGCCATCTATGACATACCAACAGTCAACATCATATCAAGTTGACAAAAACTGAAAGATTTCACTTTAAAATCAGGAACAAGACAAGGATGTCCACTACCACTACTCTGATTCAAAGGAGTTCTGGAAATGTTAGCCAGAACAATTAGACGAGAGATAAATAAGAGGAATAAGGATAGGAAAGGAAGAAGTTAAATTATCATTAGTTACAGATGACATGATACATAGAAGACCCCAAAAAATCCATCAAAATACTAGTAGAGTTAATAAGCTAGACACTGTAGCTGGACAAATAGTCAATACTCAAAAATCAATAGCATTCCTATACACAAACAACAAACTCACAGAAAGTGAAATTAGGGGAACAATACCTTTCACAAGAGCATCTTAAAATACGAAATACTTAGGAATCAATCTAACAAAGAGTGTAAAAGATCTATATATTGAAAATTACAGTACTCTGAAAGGGAGGTTGCAGAGGATATCAGAAAATGGAAAGATATCTCTTGCTCAAGGATAGAAAGAACCAACATTGTGAAAATGGCCATACTCCCAAAATTCTTACACAAATTTAATGCAATTCCAACCAAAATACCATTGGCTTATCTTGAAGAATTAGAGAAAAAGTTCCTAAAATACATTTGGAAACAGAACAGACCTAGAATAGCAAAGGCAATCTTGGGCAACAAAGGCAAAGCAGGAGGTATCACAATCCCTGATTTGAAATCACAGTAAAAAGCTACTATGATAACAAAACAAAACAAAACAAAACAGACCTGAGGGTCAGTGGAACAGATTAGACAATGCAGATATAACTTCAAAGACACATAGCCACCTTGTCTTTGACAAAGGTGCCAAACATGTTCACTGGAAGAAAACTTTAATAAATATTGTGGGAAAAACTGACTTTCTTTCCACATGCCAAAGACTAACACTACATACATGTCTATCATCACGCACTAAACTAAGGAAAAAATGGATCAAAGATCTAAATACTAAAACTGAAACACTAAATCTACTGGAAGACAAAGTAAGTAGAAATCTTGAAGACATATATATATATATATGTATATATGTATATATATACATATATATATATGGAAAAGACTATATACGTATATATGATAGATAATTATACTACTAATCTCTATTAGTTCATCAAAAAGAACGATTTGTGTTTTCATTGCTTGATCATTTTTTCATGCCTATATATATATTTTTTTTTCTTTTTTTTTTTTTTTTTTGCGGCCCCAGGGATCGAACTCACAGCTTCATGCCTGCCAGACAGGCTCTTATGCCACTGAGCCAAACTCCCGGCCCTTTTTCATGCCTATATCTTGGAACCTGAGTCACTATTTTGAAGATAATAATAATATATTAACCATTTGAAGATAATAATAATATATTAACCATTATTAATCTATGTTTTGTTTTAAAATTCTGTATCATTGTTTTTATTATTTTTTCATTTTAAAATAAAAAAAAGACATGCAAGGGCTGCTGCCAGCAGAGGGACAGTCAGACCCCGGCCTCTACCCATGAGTCAGGGCCATTGGTGGACTGCAGGGGAGGAAAACCAGATTTCACCAAGAATCAAGCCCTCCCTGTGAACCAGCGCCATGTGTGGGCTGCTACCGGTGGGATGAAAGTCCGACCCCAGCCTCTTCCTGTGAGTCAGTGCCATTCATGGGTGTCCCCCGACGGCAAACAGCCAGACCCCACCTCCTTCCAGCACATGGGCAGAGAAATAAGAAGACCCAGCCTCCACCCCTCACCCTGTAAGTGACCAGCTGATCTGGAGAAACACAGGCTGTGATGATAGCTATTCAGGTGAAATGCAATTTGATGCTTGTGGTGATTGGTGTTTCACTGACTTTGCAGGTCTAGGGCCAGTGGTCTGATCATCTATTCAGAGGATAATAGTACCCAGTGTGGCATCTATTAGGGATCTCCTTCTGAAGGTGGTAGCCATTGTTAATTTCCTGTTATCTTGTTTTGAAGTCCTGTATCATTTTCATTGGTTGGTGGGTTGGGTTTTATTCTTTTCTGTTTGTTGGTTTGTTTGATTTTGTTATATCTGATAGCATGGGCAGCTATTTCAAAGACAGCAAGATGTATTATAGTAGCCATTTTGGATTCACTATTGCCTTGTTTTGAAGTCCTTTAGTGCATTCATTGCTTTGTTTCAATTGGTTCTATTGTGTTCTGTTTTGTTTGATTTTTATTATGTCCTTAGGTATCTGGGACTATTCTGAATATAAGAGGCATTATGGTAATAAAATAAAATAAAAATAAGAAATGCACATAATTTTGGATATCAAGGGGTAGAATGGTTTAGATCTAAATATCCCCCAAATCATGGTGTGTTCATTGATGTGGTTTTTAAGAGGTGATTGGATCATCAGGACATAATATATCAGTGAATTAATAAATACATATCTAATTATGGTGTTAGTAGATGATTCTTGGTCACAGTACGTGAGTGACTAGATGTGTAACCTGGAAGGTGTATTCTCCTCCTTCTTTCTTTGATGTCTCTCTGCTTCCCAGTATGTCATTGCTGTTTCTCTTCTGTCATGTCCTACTGCAATACTGCCTTGCTTTGGACCCAACTAACTATGGATTGAATATCTACAAACTGTGAGCCAAACTCAACCTTTCCTCCTTTAAATTGCATGAAGAGTTGTGTCAGTGTAATGAGGAAAGTACCTTAGACATCTGCTTATATTCCAATCTTTTTTTTTTTTTTTTTTTTTTTTTTTTGCAGCACCGGAATCAAACTCACAACTGCACGCCTGCCAGTTTCCTGTCTTATTTCCAGACTCTCAGTAAGTTGCTAAATTTTTCAGTCTGGGCTTAGACAATTCTTCTGCTTCAGACTTGCAGAGTTTTGGAATTACTGCTGTATGTCTGCATGACTCGCTCACTTGTATATTTTCTTTGAACATTTTTTGTCTTTAAATTTTTTTTTCTTTATTGTTTTTGAGATTTACATACATTATGGAGATTACTCTCATCTCTGACATATTTTTCTATAAAATTTTCGTATTCTGTAGCTTGGTTTTTTATGCTGATAGTATCTTGTGATGCACAATTAAAATACTTTATGATATTCAATTCATCCCATTTTCTTATGTCGCTGTTGCCTTTGGTGGTATACTCAGGAAAACACTGTCAAATTAAATGTCATGAAGCCTGGCGTGCGGGCGCACGCCTTTAATCCCAGCACTCGGGGGTAGGCTGAGGTAGGCGGAGCGTTGTGAGTTGGAGGCCGACTTGGGCTACAACGCGAGCACAAGGCCGACCTGAGCTGCATAGTGTGATCCTGCCTCAAAAAACTAGGGCCAGGAGTTTGACTCAGTGGCTTAAGAACCTGTCTGGCAGGCGTGAGGTTGTGAGTTCAATCCCTGGTGCTGGGGGGTGGGGGATTAAATGTCATGAAGATATTTCTCTACCTTTTAATGTTTTCATAGTTTTCAGTTTATGTTTAGATATTTGATTTATTTTAATTTTTGTTCACGGGGTAAGGTAATGATTCAACTTTGTAATTTTACCAACATCATTAGTAAAAAAGACTCTTTTCTCACTGAATGATCTTGGCAACCTTAGCGAAAAATCATTTAACTATAATTGTGAGGCCTTATTTTTGAATACCTTATCCAACTTTATTTCTATTTGCATGCATATTTCCATTTGTATGCAAATACCACATTGTTTTGTTTTCTCCCTCAGGGTAGCTCTGGACTAAATTGTGAAATCAGGAACTGGAAATTTTTGCTTTCATTTCTTTTTGAAGATTGTTTTGGTTATTTTTGTCATAGCTTTTGTGATTTGAATGCATCTCTTTCAAAATTTAAATTTACCAATGTGATAGTATTAAGAACTGGAGAATTTAAGAGGTAGTAAAAGACCTCATACAGCCTTTGGATGAAGAAGTATTTTAACTGAGACAATTTTCATAATTTTTATTTGGATTTTTCATTACTACTGCATGGAATGCTATTGATTTTGTTTCTGTAATTTTTTAATTAATTAATTTTATTGGAATAGTTTACTTTTTTTCTTTCTTTCATTTCTTTTATTTATTTATTTATTTTTTTGTTGCGGTGCTAGGGATCAAACTAACAAACTCGTGCCTGCCAGGCAGGTTCTTAAACCTTTGAGCCAAACTCTCAGGCCTAGTTTTTTGAGGCAGGGTTGCACTATGTAGCTCAGACTGAGCTTGGGCTCGCGTTGTAGCCCAAACCGGCCTCCAACTCATAACGTTCCACCTACCTCAGCCTCCTGAGTGCTGAGATTAAAGGTGTGCACTACCATGCCCAGCTCTTGATTTTTGTTATAGGTAGGATTGTTAAATGGGAAGATGTTTCTCAAAAATAAGAAATTTACATACATTTCTAGTAAGATTTCATAAAGTAATAATATGATTTACATAGAAAATAATCAAAATTATTAGCTAGACATATATTTAATCAAGATTTCTGATTTTTTTAGGCAACAATGCTTTACAACTGTTATTATTTTGATGATCACTTCTATTAGGCATATAAAACACAATTCATTTGCAAATCTTACAAAAACTTTCCATGTCAGTTAATTTATCTAAGAATTTCTTCATGTAGAATGCTGAGGAAAATTCTGGTTAGATTAACAGGAATTACACTTTTTCTTTCTTATGTCTTACCAGGTAGAATAAAAAGGTACAGTACTTGCCTAATTACACTCTTTTATTAGTACATGTTTGTAGTATATTTGCATTCTTGTGGGGAGTTGGTACACGTTAAGATTTCCTCTTCACCTCTTCCTTCCTACCATCCATCTCTTGAATCCCTGGCTTTTTAAAATTAGTAAATGCTATTTCTGCTTTTGTGTGTGTTTGTTCTACTAGGGATTGGGCCCAAGGAGTGTTGAATTATGTCCTCAGCCTTTTTTATGGTTTGTTTGTTTGTTTATTTTTTGATTTTGAGAGCAGGTCTTCTTCAGTTGCCTAGTCTGGACCCAAAATTGTGATTCCCCTAGTCAACATACCAACTATCTGGGATTACAGGTCTGCACCACTAAGCCCTACTCTAATTATACAACTATACATTGTTAAAGTGGTATGGAATAACATATAGTCAATAACACTTTCACATAATTTTTTTCAGAGTTTTTTTCTGCTATTTCTGTGTATTAAGCCATTCTAAAGTTCAGAGACATAAATGATACTAAATCATTTCTGATAGTTCTGCATGTTGATTGGGTTCAGATTGGGCACCAGTTGGGTACCAAGCAAGTACTGTAAAAATGACTTCACTCCTATCATTTCCCCCACATGTTTGTTTATTCTTGTCCTTATGTCACAGAAAAATATTTGAGGATGCAGTAAGGAGAGGCATATCCAGATTTATTAGACAGGACTGAAAAAAGACACATGCAGAAAGAAAATAGAGAGCAAGTACTCAACAAGAAAGTCCACTATGGTCTTGTATAGGAAATACATACGTTCTTTTTTTAAATTTTATTTTAAAGAGGATAAAAAAGAAAAAAAACTAATCAAAACAAACCAGTGTAAGAGATAAACAATTTCAAAACATTACAAAATCAACAATAGTTACCATAATGCCTTTTGCTGTCTTCAAAATAGCTGCAGATAACTTTGGATATATTTTGCTTGTTTTGAAGTCGTTTATTGCATTCATTGTTTTGTTCATATTGCTTCTATTCTATTCTGTATGTTCTTGAAGGTATCTGTTAAGGTGGATGATCTAAGACATTTTGCCTAAATTGTTTTTAATTAGTTCTCTTTGAATCAATTTTTCTTTTGGCTTCTGTTTGAATTTTAACATAAGTACATGTACACCTGCTGCATTAGAGGACACAGATGCAGAAGAACTTCCTGAAAAGAGAGCTCTGCTGTGTCTTGGATATAGTTTGCTCACCAAATGTTCATGCACTGCTATCTTCATTCCCAATAGGGCAAAGTTGAGGTGATATTGGACCTTTAAGAGATGCTACCACTTGTAAGATAATTAATTCATTGAGTCTTCACTCTGTGACTAGATTAATGTTATTTATTGGAATAGGTCAGGCCTAGTAAAAAATGGATTAGTTCATGTTAAGTGAAATTATCCTAAAAAGAGCAACTTAGCTCCTCTCAAGATTCTTGCTTCTTGCTTTGCCATGTGATCTTGCTGTCCCTCTTCTCCACATGCAAATTCTCTTTCCACTTTCACCATGTTGGGGTATAATCAGGGAGTCCTCAGTAGGACCCTTGGTGCCATCATTGGACAATCCAAACACTAAAATTGTGAGCTAAATACATGTTTTTACCTTACAAATTACCCAGCCTTAGATATTTTGTTATAGCAACACAAAGTGGGCAAAGATAAGCTGTATGGAAAAGAAAGCTAGGAAGTAGTTATAATAATGTCCATATGGCCTTCTGTTTAATGAGTACCCTTGAATGAAGAAAACTACACCACTGAAAATATTTCTGTACAAAGGCATGATATATTTTTGAATGGTATTCAGTAAGTACCAACAACAAATTTTGGGTAAAGAATATGAGGATAATTTACTCTTACAAATAAATATGTAAATGATACTGAATGAATTTCTATTCTTTGAGGTCACTTTGGCATATATGACTTGCATATACATATTTGCATGTGCTTCAATTTAGACTTTAAGAAATACGTTGAAATTTTTAACACAGTTTTTAAAAATTATGTCCTGTGCTTAAACTATGCTCAGACAAAGCCAACTCAGAAATAATTACCTGAAAATACTGCTTTTCCTTTTATTTCTTGTTATAAAATCAAAGTAAATTTTCCTCATGGGAGAATTACTAAACTTGTTCTTAAATATAAGAAGAAACTTCAGGAAGGCTAACTTGATTGAGTTCATTTGATAATTGTATATATTGTCTATGAGGCTTTGTCACTTAAAATGTTTTATTTCATTTGTATTTCATAGACATATATATTGACATTGCAGTCTGCAAACAGCTAAGAAATCCAATTTGATTATACCATAACTGTGCATTGCAGTAGGAAAGGTGTAGTTTCACCGTGCTAAATAGATAAGGAATGCATTAAAACTCCATCATAAAAGGAAGCAAATAAATCTTGCAAACAATTCCCTAGTGTTATGTAATATTTTCTTAATTTTGTAACTAGCCTTGACCCATTCTAGGCTCCTGAATTTTACTATCTAATAACAGGGAAATAGATGCAAGTTACTAGAAATTAACTTTTAAATACTAATTGTTCTATTTGTTACTGTTTCCTGACTACATTAAGTATGTTTTATTTTCTCATTACCATTCAAAAAGTTGTTTAAATATTTTAATTAATTCTCTTTGAATCAATTTTTCTTTTGGCTTCTATCTGAATTTTAAAGTAGCTATGCTGGTTAATCTTGTCAACTTGACTGGATTAAGAGACTGCTGGAGAAGGGCTGTAATTGTGAGTGACAGAACTAACTTCATCGTTGGGGTAAACAAGGAGTAAGTTGATAGATGACTGACTATTTGCAGGTCAGGGCTATACCTTGTCTCTAATCATACAAAGAGCTGACCATGGAACTCTGACCCTGGGGACTATTTCTGACCCCTTGTCTCTTGCTCTCTAGCTTTTTCTACTCTGTTCAGCCTCCAAGTTGCCATGATTTGAGAACCTTTACTTCACCCCTTCCTTTCATCATGATGTTTCTACCTTGGAGCCAGCCAATCATGGACACACTACCAAAACAATATACAATGCAAATTATAAAAGATATTTACTTCTATTGTACACTGTCAAAAATATCTCTGTTTGCCGCATTATACTTCTTTTGATAATAGTCTTTAAGTTTTTAGGTATATATTCTATATTCCAATGGAATTTTAGCAGACTTTCATAGTTAAAATAAATTGGATGGATTGTCATATATATGTACAAAAAAGTATAAATATTCATAATATTCCTTCAAAAGCTTTATTTTAACTTAAAAGGTAGTTTATGGCATAATAGCAGTTATGATACCTCCACAGATAATTTGACTGATTACCAGCAACAAGGTTTAGGAAACTTTGAGATCAAGGATAAACATGACTTTTGAACTGCAGCGCCATTGGCTTTCCACTGACTGACTGACTATATGTCCATATTTCAACCTTAAAATGCACAAAAATAATCCTTGTTCTTAAATAAAAAATAATTTCTATCATTGAAAATGATTGGAGCCTAATTTATGATGTCAACAGGAACCCTTCAAAAATGAAGTGTGATGGGGACAATAGATGACTAGAGAAAAAAGAACATGATTCTTTGATAACATAACTGAGGTACAGGATTAGCCAACCCAAATGCCCAACTCTCTTTTGGGTGTCATATGAACCAGGCTATTGCACTTTTTTATGGTTTAAACAAGTTTTTGTTAGTTTTCCTGTTATTCACACCTGAAAGCTCTCTGATTGACAAATGTAGAGCAGAAATTTCCTACCTTGAAAAACTTCTACCTTGAAGTAATCATTCTTGCATATTGTATGCAAAATTTCACGCATCCTGACTCTAATCATACAATGACAGGTCTACCCCTGTGTATGGATCTATTTATCTATATGCATTTACCTATCTATCAGTTTAAAATATGCTATTTTAATCATAAGGTAATTTTATAAGCCCCATGGAAATCAATAAGGAAAATTTATGGTAAATCCAAAAGAAAAGAGAGATGGGAAAAGAACTCAAAGTAAACAACCAACAACAACAACAACAACGATGAAAGAAATCATCAAATTGTAAAACAACACAAGAAGAAAGGAATAAAAGAACCACAAAACAGACAGAGAAAAAAAAACAGACAGAGAATGATTAAATGACAGGAATAAGTCATTGGTTATGAGTAATTACCTTGTTGTAAATTGATCAAACTCTCAGTTAAAAAGAAAAAGGATATCTAAATTGATTAGAATAACTGTAACCATCAGCTTCTGTACAGATGGTTGTATTACTAATTAGAAGATAACATAGCCTTGAAATACAAAAATTACCAATAACAGTTATTATATAAGAAGGCCAATTTATGAAAAACCATAATTGTAATTATATGTTACAGTAAAACTAAAATACCTAAATATGCAAAGCAAATATAATGAATAAAAATAAAAGCACTTCAGTACAAAACTAAGAGACTACAATACTATCAATAACGGATCAAATAATCAGATATAAAAGGAATGAAGAACAAACTTGAACAACATTGTATACATTCTTCTCAAACATACATGGAACAATCTTTGGGAAAAAATAATGCTAAATCACAAAACAAGCCTGTTGATTAATTAAAGAAGATTGAAATCATGTAGTATTTTTCTGATTACAATAGTGTAAAAGAAAAAAAACTTCAGTATTTACAAATACATTAAAATGAATATATTCATTCTTCTAAATATCAATGGGTCAGAAAAGAAATCAAAAGGAAAATTAAAAATACATTCTAAGACAAGTAAAATAGAAAATACAATATACCAGTGTTTATGGGATACAGCAAAAGTTATACTAAGAGAAAAGGTTTTACTGATAAATGTTTATTTTAAAAAAGGAGAAGACTACCTATTAAACAATTTTTAATTTTATGAATCAAGGAACTAGAAAGAAAGAAAACTAAGCCTGTAGTTATCAGGAGGAAAGGAAAAAAAATACTAGAGCAAAAAATAAATGAAAGTAGAGGTAAAGATTTTAGGATGATAGTAAAGAAGGAAGTATCAATTTCTTACACCCCTACATACACAAAAATAGTATGGGTAGAATTTGTGTGTTATGACATTTTTGGGAATTTGGATAATATTTGAAAGAGGGTCACTTCCTAGAGGATAAATGACAGGAAAGTATATTATGAACCATGACTCCTCGTATTTCCAGCCCTCCTTTAATACACTACCACACTGAATGTAAGTTTGGTCCTATGGCTTACTTTCATCAATGAGACATTTGTGAATATGTGTCAGAATATGACAATTCATAACTATGTGCGCTTTGCAATGTATACTTTTGGAATGTTCTTACTAAGAGTTCAGTCTTGCTGAAAAATATCAAATTAACCTATTATTAAAAGGCAATAGAGACTGTCTGAGAATAAATAGAGGATAAACAGAGAATCCTGAGAATAAACTCCCACCACAAGACTGTTGGCTTGATCTAGAGAAGTGATCTTTACAGCAGTGATAGAACCTACCTTTATTCAATCTTTCATTCACTCCCTTATTCATCATACGACTTTTCATATTTGTATGTTCTGCAATTAAATAACATAGGTGCCCAGTAATATTCACTTAATTAATTAGGAAATGTATCATGTAATATTATGTTAATGTCCAGAGACATAGATGTTAGACTTCATTTTCAATAATAACATAATACATCACACTTAAGTACCTAGCATGTTTTCCTGAAAGTAAGACTGGGTCTTATATTAATTTTTGTTTCAAAAGAAATAAAGGGGCTTATTTTCAGAGGATGTCTTATTTTCTCATGTACAACAATCTACATTTATTCATGCACAAAAATATGCACTTATTCAGATACAGTCATGTCATCTTCTGGAGCATCATCATAACTCTCCAAACGCTGAATTCTAGGCTGAATTTCTTGTGACTCCATTTTCTGCAGGACTTTTGGACTCAATCTCTCATGTCCAGTGATCGAGCTTTCCTTAAATAGTACATTGACAACATAGATGTTGATGATTTTATCCCACAAATTCTTTACCCAATTCATGATTTCTTGCAAGCGAGGCCTTATAAAGGTTCTGTTGAATCAAGTGTTAGTTGAAGAATTATAAGACATGAATGGTAACAAACATGATAACAGTTAAGAATGATGGTCCATGTGAAACTGAAGAAAAACTGAGAGGCATCAAAGTTCAGATAATGTTTCTTTATGTCACATCTGTCGTGTTGTGTGAATATGAAGATTTGTATTAGACACAGCCACATCTGTTTCTTATCAAGTGCACACCTTATTCATGCTTCACATCTGTACTCTGGTCATTCACAGTAAGTGTTGAGTTCATCTATTTATTTAGGCATCTGCCTCTCATTCAAAGGCATCTGCTTAGATATTTACAAATAATTATTTATATTATCATTTATTGTATTAATGACAACAATGTTATTTATTCACATTTAGTTATATATTGCTATTATTATTATATAATTCAATACATTGCTCATGTGTTGCAATGAACATGCTAAGTGCATCGATCTGCCTGACTCTCTCAGTTGGGGCTTATTTTTGTGGCAGGACTTATAAGAATCCTGAAAAATCACTCTAGGACTTATTTTCCATTTATGTCTTATTTTGGGGGAGAGGCAGTGTCATGTGTCAGGCCCTGTATATAACATTTTACTTTTACTGGTTTTTAAAATTTTGCTTGACTTTATGTTTATTGTTTCTTTTTAACTTTTATTACAATCCATAATGATGGGTACAAATTACCATATTCTACTCTATATGCAGGGCACCTGCAGGTGACATAGCTCAAATAACTTGCTTGTGGCTGCCCAGTATTAAGGTAGATAGGTTAAACCAAAGCAATTTGATTGAATAATTTATACCCTTTATGAATAATCATGAATTTGCTATAACTGGTGAATATAACTATAAAGAGATTTAAGATGTTATGTAATTCTACAACACATTGACAGAATCAGGTAAGACACATCTGGAAAAAGAGTGACTTCAGAACTGAGATTCAAGAGGTTAATAGTTGTTAGGGTTATCAGAAGTGATAAAGGATGATGTGTTTAGTGGAGCAAAATACACATACTGCAAGTGAACAAAAGAGATACCAGAGAGAACATTCTTGAGACAGAATGGGAATTACTATAGACAATGAATATGAGGAAGACTGAAAAATGAACCAAGAGGAGCAGTGAGGGATTGACCATGAAGAGTCAGGTACACATTTACAGGAAATAGAATATGTTGTGTAAGGATCACAGAATGTTTTGTTGCATTTAAAAGCCTTTGCAAAGATTTTCTTTGCAAAGAGATCACTTTGGCAGTGTGGACAGTTTAGAAGTTATTGAATGGAGTAGACAGGAATTCAGAGATAAAATAGGAGGTAGTTGCAGCAATTAAAGTTTTAGTAAATTTTAACCTTTGTGTTCTCAGAATATAATGTAAAGACTGGCACCTACTATGAAGAGAATTCAGTTTTGTCAACCTATAAGTAATTTGAGAGACAAAAAGATTTAGTCACTTATCAAAAATTTACGGATGTTTCATGGTAGCTATTTTGCAGATAACAATACAATCCAGTGACTCTTCTTTACCTTAAGTAAAATAGTGCCAATAAAATTGATTATACACCATTTCAACATGAAAAATTTTACTATGTGTGTTCATTAAGGTATTGACACATATATTGATAAAAACTTACAGTTAAATTTAATTTCTTGTCTTTCCTTATTGTGTGTTTATTTTCTGAGTTTGAAACCTCAAACACTCATGTTCCTATTTTCCCCATAATCTCTGGTGTTTCTTCTTTGTTAAATACTCTTCCTGTTCATTTTTTCTTCTACTGCTTGAAGGAAGAAGTAGTGTAATAGGAAAAATAATATGGACTGAGACAAATTACTGTCACAATCATTAGATACTAAGACATAAATTAGAAAGCCAAATATATATATTATTGTTTCTTTATATAATGTTATGCATAATCCTTATGTATATTTATATAATGTTATGTATATATAATCTTTAATTCTCAAAAATACTAGGGCACCACCTTTTATTACTGGCTGTGGTAATGTTATATTTTCTTTTCTTTTCCTTCCTTAATGAGTGTTTCACCCTGAGAGGCAGTATTCTCTCATGTGGTTCACAGATTGACATTTCTGTGGACTTAATCTATATGTCCAAGGACACTTCAAAGGTTAAGTAAATTCTATTTCTAATGCCATGATCACTAAATTGTAAATGCTAGCGGATTGAAGTTTTGATAACTTTAGAACCTTAATTTTGATTAAAGAGCCTTCCAATGTTGTGAAATATCAGATGTTGCACCTTAGAAACTGGTTATAAAATCTATAATACAGGACTCAATGAAACATGTTCCATGAAGAATTGGGTGACTGAAGAAATCGAATTGGCCTAATATACCCCACCATGTGAAAGATACATGCATACCTGTTTTACTGGAAATTTAAGGCAAAATAAATATTAAATCAAATGCCTTGTTTTCAAAGACAAATCTAGAAAAAGTATTTTGAAAAAATTTACAATTTTACTATTTACCTAAACAATCTAATCATATAACTTTGCTTTTTTTGGTTTGCCGGAAGCCAAGGTTTTGTCTATGCTTAGCTAACTTAAAATAAATTCTATGCTTTCACTTCTATGGACGGCTTTGGAAAGAAAGTATTTAAAACAAAAGTAATCAAAGTACTTTATATAACTGAACATCAGCGATGCAAGCCTAAGGTACAGCCAAATAGCAGTGATTTTTTTTTGTAGTTAACACCTCGATTTTTCTATTTATAGAAAGATATCACAAGTTAAACACACAGGAAAATGGCTCTCAAATCCAATAAAATTTGAAATGCACAACTACCAGCAATATCAGGGGATTTTCACCCAATATACTTGCCACCAAATCAATAACATGAGTAAATCCTTCTGCATTGCAGGCAATCAAATGCTCTCTAACAGGTACTATGGCCAAAATTAATATAATCCCAGAAGTGCTCTTTGTGTTTCAAAGCGAATACCACTGAGACTTAAAATTCACATGTGATAAGCTGGAGGATATTTTTTAATGATGGTTTAAATAAAAGGAAATTATGTGAAGATTTTGAATTAAACGCCCCCATACTGAGTGGGCTCAGTTTAAATTGCTTTTGTCTCTAGATGATATGTTTCCCATTGTCCATATTCCTTTACTTGGCAAGGAAGTAAGAAGCATTTTTTTTAAAAGAATACATGATTTATTTAACTAAAAATATGACCCTTTGTAACTGTATGTTATAAAGATTTTGCTGAATATCATGGTTCATTGAAACGACTGTTGTCAGTCACATTTTCATACTCAGATCAAAAATAACTACCTCTCTTATTACTGTTCAGAGTCCCAAAGGAAAATCATTGCTTCCTCCTTTGTTTCTAACTATTCTTCTCTAGCATGTATCACACTATTTTACAAACATTCCTTCCTGCCCTTGAATGTGGCATAAAGAGATGACACATATTTTACTGAGTGAATGTGAGTAGCATATCAAGTAGGCAATGGAGCATATTAACAACATCTTTCATACAGTGATATGGGTCTTTATTAAATATAATTTTATTTGGAAGGTCAAGGTTTGACAAGTAGTCATATGAACAAATGTCATGTTATATCTTTGTTAAGTACACAGTACAGCCAGTTATGTACTCTGTTCCCTAGAGAGATTACTAACAAATTAGTAAAGAGTTTTTGTAACAGCTAATGTGTACCAAGTATGGGAATAGATGCTGAAATGAAGATAAATAAGACAGAGTAGTTGCTCTTAAGGAAATTGAATAAAAGTTACCACCTTTCCCTCCGAACTCTTTAAATTTATTAGAAATGTATTCCATATGTATCATTTATTGTTTCTATTAAATAATACTTACATTGATGAAACAAAATAAGATTAATGTCATGTTTGAATAGTTCATTTTATTTTCTCTCCTTGGGAATTGTTTGACTAATTTGACAAAATTAAGAACATGACCTGTAAGTGTTTTTTGAAACTTATCAAACTATGTGACATTTAAACACTCTGATTATGTATGAGACAGAAAGAAAGACAATAACGATTTTAAAAAAGAAGAAAGGAAATAAAACTATTTAAAAAAGCAGAGAAAAGTAGGATTAAGAAAACGTGGAAAGAGAGATAAAAGGAAATAAAGGAATTAAAAAAGAAAAGTTGTGAAGAAGAAAATTCTAACAGAGTCAAATGTGGACATAAGGCAAGAGTGGAAACCAAAAGTATTAGCTAAAAAAGCTGAAGGTATTGTTTTTAAGGACTGAGAAATTCGAGGTGGTATATACACAGAATGACTACTTTTGTAAAAAGTCTTTTAAAATTTTTTCTTATGTGAATGTATAACTTGAATTAAGATCAAATTAAAATCATTCCTTGACCCTTAAACTTTCCATGCACAAACACTTTATTTTCTCCTTTTCATAACAATATTTCAGAAATAGTATTCTTTTTTCTTTACTTTTTATTAGTGTATGTTTTCAGCATGTAATGTTACATTCCTTCTGTGATGTTTTCTACATGTGTTGCTTTCTCCTTGTACTTTTTTTCCTCAACTCACCCTAATGACTCTTCAGTCTACAACACCGTACTGAATTGGTTATTGTCAAATTAGCACTGACCCACATCTTGCAAATTCAACAGTTCATTTAAATTACTGCATTTTATTTCTCAATAGTATTTGATACAGCTGACCACTGGCTCAATTCTTGAAATAATTCTAAACTGACAGTGACATAATATTGGACTATTTTTCCTCTTTACTTCTTTGGTAGCTCCTCTGAAATTTCTTTGTGATGTACTTTTCCCTTTTGACAGATCTCTGAATGCTGACGTACTCAGACACTCGGTCCTCAGCTCCCATCTCTCTTCTTTCTGATGTTTCTCCCAGATAAACAGCCACATGTTAGTAACTCTGACATTTATTTTTCTAGATCTGACTTCTTTGGAGTTGTAGGTTCCTATGTCTAACTTCTTATTCAACATTTCTACTCTCTGATTGCTAGACATGTGAAACTCAATAGGGTTAAAATAAAATTAATTTCACCTTTTCTCAATTTACCTCTGTTTTCATTTACTCTTTCCAGTCCTTTCTCCTTCTAGTTTTAGACACTATGATCTATCTTGTGCTCAAAAAACACAAATTAGTCAAATTTCTTCACATCTATTTTTCCTTTATAGTTTATCATATGTCTTCTGCCAAAACATACTTAAAATGCAAACATTTGTCGATACTATTTTTTTTACAATATCCTCAGATGACCTCCAATTTATAATTTCCTATTCAACTGTGGTTAAATATGCTACACTATCCTCCCAAAGGAGCCATGGCTATTTTTTTAATATTTTTATTTTATTATTTTTTTAAGTTTTTTTTTGTATTACGAGAAGTAGCCAGTGATCTTTGTAGAAAAGCTGGAAAACATAGACAAGTATGAGGAAGAAGAATTCCACCTAGAGATCCTTTTCCAGATGCCAACGTGGTGGCATTTTGACCTTTTCCTACCGAATACTGTTTTTTTGTTTGTTTTTTAAAATTTAAAAAAATTTTTTAAACAAAATGAATGTAAGAAACAAAAACAAAACAATTTCACAACCAGCCAATAGGACAGTAACAATCATCAGCACATTGCATATTATTATATATATATTTTAAAAAGTTTACTCCAATATTTGCCATTCACTAGATACAAGCTTTCGGTAGACTTACAATGAAATAAAAATTATGTTCACATTCATTTAACTAATTTATGTATTTCTATAATTGGCCTTGTCTGAATCTCTTCAAACTCAGTCTTACTTTCTATTGACTAGATTATCCCACAACCTCTCAACCAGTCAAGGGTACTCTCATGTCTATTCTTCTATTATTCTTCCTCTTTTGACACTTTTTCCAGAAGTTGTTTTCATTGTGTTCAATCTCATTATTCAGGTATCAAACAAATATTTACCCTGTCAGAGACAATTGATCACTATAACTAAATCAAATCTCTCTTTCTTCTCTTCCTAACACCATATTCTATATATAATCAATCAATTAATTTTTCCTTAGAAATGTAGTACCTCATTTTTTCTAAGTTTAAACTTCCTGTAATTTTTTTTCAATTTTTAAAAAGTTAGTACCATACATAATGAAAACATTTCTTGTGGGGAGTTGGTATATATGCATGACACATCTCAACACTTTCTTTTGTTTGTTTTTGTCCATCTCCCTCCCTCTCTCTCATTTCATCTCTTGGGTCCTTTCCCATATGAAGAAGATCTGTCTCTCTATTTTTCCCTTAAAAATTTTTGTTTTCCCATTAGAATATAAGGTTGCTGCCTGTATGTGTCATATCTAACTGAATATATGACATAAACAGATGCTTAAAGCAATGTCAATTCATTGAATGTTTAAAACTGTGCAAGGAGAACTTAATACAAGAAGAATTCAAAATTTCTTTGAATTGCTCGAAAGAAAGTGTAATTTTCCCAGTGCATTGCCTTAAAACCCCCTTCCTGGACAATTACAAACCACTTGTAAGCTATCCATTTAGCATGCTGATTTATACCTATTCACACATTTCCATTGTTATTTCTTTTATGTGAGGTTCTTTTCCCTTCACCATATGAAGAATTGTTACCTGCACCCACAATAGTTATTTCTTCCTGAAAAAATACTTGTTTTGTTTTTTCCTCCTCTCATTAAACTTAGCCTTTTCCTCCTATGCATCATCCTAGTACCCATTACATATCAATAGTATCCAGGACACGTTTACTTTGTTTTGTCATTCTTTACTTCCTTTTATCATTTTCTATATTATGATGTCTCAGAGAATAGAGATTTTTATCCTATTAATATTTATAAAACCATCACTTACAACAGTTTATGACATCTGTTATGTAAATCAGATATCATTGAACCTCCCTAGGGGGCATCTAGTTTCACACAGTCTATAACAACATTAAATAAAACATTCAACACTCTGCATTATGAAAGAACAAGTATGATTTCTCTAATGCTATTGAACTGTTTAAGTTTTACTCAAGATAAAGTAGAAGGGTAGAGGTTACATTAAATAATGTATACCGATGTTTCCTTAATATCCTTATTATTTTTATTAACTTCACTTTCATTTTTTCTTTTGGGGAGCTGAAGACTGAATTCAGGGCTCCATACACAAAAAGCAAGTACTCTATTACTGATTTACATGTCCAAAAAGTTCCAGACTAAGTTCTCAGATTCTAAATCTTCCTTAACTCTTTTCTTGTTTTCTACTGAATCCTCACTGACTCCAACTTTTCGTGTTATTGTCATTTTCTCTCTTATTCTATTAAACAATTTAGATTTAACTTCTTTAGTTTTATATCCTCATTCCGATCATGTTTCTTTTGTATGGAAATAATTCATATATATTTTTTAACTCAGACTGATCTTGAACTCACTATGTAGCCCAAGTTAGCTTGGAACTTTTGGTGATCCTCCTGCCTCAGCTTCCTGAGTGTTGTGATTAAAGGCATGTACCACAACCTCCAACATAACTTCTGAATTTTAAGTGAAAAGTAGATTATCCTTATTAAAAGGATTTCACTCTTATTAAGTAACAAAAATATTTGTTAGAAGTATTGTAAGTAGTAGGGCTTGGGTGTGACTTAGTGGCAAGACTGTGCTTAGTATGGGTGTGAACCTGGGTTCAATTCATAACCAAAAGTAAAGTATGAGTGGTAATACAGCTGCAAAATCTGCTTAATCTTTTGGTGTTGGCGACTATTGTCAAAGAACCTTTCTGTTTGTTGGAATATGTGACTTGTTATTTGCAAAAGAGTACAAAAAACAATCATTTAAATGAGATGGAAATTCCTCTCATGGAACAAAAAGAAAATACAAGTTAGAGACTAGTTGGGATATCTACTTCAAGTTTTCTAGAAACCCAGTGTTTACTCCATTGTGGGCTCACAAGAGAAAGTTGGTCTCATCGTCAGTTTTCCCAAATGACTCATCAACATATTGATGGTACAGCCAAAGGAATGGAGGATAAAATGGAATGAGAAATAAAGACCCCTTCCCTTAAAGGACAAAATTCACAATAGTTCATGTCACTTCTGCAAACATTACACTGACCAAAATTTAATTATTATGGGAAATTTAGCTATAATGGGATAGAGAATGGGATTATTGTACTTCATTCTAGTCAGTGATGAGTGTCATTAAAACATAGTTTTTTATTCTGTTATAGAGAAGTGAAGACTGAATATTGACTGAGGACATCTGATAATTGCCCAATTCTTCTATTTCTTCTGAATATGTTAAGTCTATACAAATGGCCAATAAATTCATGAAAAATTGTTCAACTTCACAGACCACTAGAAAAATTTCATCTTAGTCCAGAAGAATGAAAACCATCAAGAAATCAAATAATAACAAATGTTGGTTTGATTACAGTAAAAAGGAATAACCCTGTTAGTGGCAATATACAGTAGTATGGCCTTTAGAAAAATCAGTATGGAGATTTCTCAAAAAACTAAAAATACAAATTCCATTTGAACCAGCTATTCCCCTTCTAGGTATCTTCCCAAAAGAACTGAAAGCATCATATCACAATGATACATGAATACCAATACTTATAGCAGAAAAACTCATAAGACCTAAGTGTTACAAGTAGTCTGTATGTTCAAAATGTGATATCTATACATAGTGAAGTATCACTTGATTTCAAAGATGAATTCTAGACACTTGTAAGAAAATGGATAGTCCATGAAAATATAAAGTGAAATAAATCAGACACACAAATTTAAATACCATATGGTTTGTATCATTGAATAATCCAAAGTACAAATAAAGAACAAATTAAAAGATTGATAAAAATAATTAGGTGATAGATTTCATGCAAATGGGAAGTGAACTGAGGATGAGGGGAAACAAAATGTAAAAACATTTATACCAACTATCCAGAATGAATGTAATTATTTCATCTCTCAAAGTAATACCACAATTACTACTACTACTACTGCTAATGATAATGATAATAATAATAATAATAATGAAATGGAATTTAGAGATGGAGTTGAGGAAGATGGTAGGTAGGGGCAGGGGAATAAAAAGAATCTAGATATATTAAGTATATATAACTACTTCCTAAAATAAATGTAAGCATACACAGAAAATATACACTAATAAAAAAGAAGCTATTTTTCTAAAAAAAAATTTAGCTGAGTAGAGAAATGGGAAAAATATAAACTGAAAGCATATAGAAGACAGTCAGGTGTGATGGCACACACCTATAATCCCAGCACTTAGGAGGCTGAAGCAGAAGAACTGCAGTGGCTTTCACAGTGAGTTAAAGTCGTCTTGGGACACATAGACAGACCCTATCACAACTCCCCCCCAAATTTTATAAAATAGATAAAAATGGACAGAAGATATATAAATATGTGTTCAATTTCACTGATAATAAGAAATATTAAAAGGTTTATTGTTAATATCCAGTATAACCATTAAAACAAATTAAAATATACATAAAAGGAAATGAGAAGAAATACAAATAACACATTATAAAAAATTAAACACAAAAGAGTTTAGTAAAGTAGAAAATGAAGAACAAAAATATGATGGAGAAAACCAATAAGAAAATGGCAAAAACTTTCTTTACCACTAATTATTCTAAAATGTAAGTGGATTCTACTTTCAAATTAAAGGACTGAGATTGGTAGCACAGATGAAAATATGATCCTGCTAATTACTAGACATTTACTTGAAAGAAGTCAAACAGTATGTGTTCTACAATAAAGATACTTGCAAAAAAAAATAAAAAGTCATGTGAGACATTTTTTTAGTTTTCAACCCCAAGAAAACCTACAAAAACACATTTTAAAACTAAAACTTGATGATGAAAGTTTGATTACGATAATAGAGGATATTGAGAAATACAGGCATTTTTTCTAGTTGTAATAACTATAGTTTTGGGTGCTTATACCAGAAAAATTGGTGGGAAATGGCCAGATGTCTTGGAATTGCTTTAAAACTTTCATAAAATAAATATGACAAAGTAATGGTAATTCTTTTTTGGGGTAATGAGTATATGAGATTCACTATGCTATCATTTTTACTTTGCATCAATTTTTAATATGTTCATTACAAAATTTATTGAAATACACTCAGAATCTGATTGCATTTTATCCTCTGTATAGTTTTTACTCTGGTACAAATCATCCATTTCTTACATGGATTATTTCAATAGCATGTAAAATTGTCTTATTTTATTTGCCAAAGTCCAGTAAATCAATCTGCAGGTAACTAGTATCTTGCTAAAGAAGTAAAAGTGAACCTAACTTTTGATCACAACTCTGTCCTGGCTTCCTATATCCCTCAAAGAAAAAGCCAAAGTCCTTGCAGTGTCTATAAGGATTTAGAATGCATAGACTTGTTTCCCTTTCCTTCCTCTCTGTCTCTGTCCTTCTCTCTCTCTCCCTTTGTCTCTCTCTCTCTGTCTCTCTCTCCCTCTAGCTCTTTCCTTTTACAGTAGAAGGAACTGAACTCTCAAGGCTTTTGCCCTGAGCTATATCTCCAGTGATTTTTCAGATTTATTTATTTATTTTTGAGACAGGATATTCCTAAATTGCTAAGTTCCCCAGGCTGGGATCAAACTTAGAAGCTGTCTGCTTCAATTTCTCAGAGTACTCAGACTACAAGCATGTGCTACCAAATCTGGTTTTTACTCTAAATTTCTTAAGTCAGCCTTTACTGCTTCATCTTCACTTAGTTCCAGTCACGGTAGTTTGTGCTTATCCCAAAGATGCACCACGTTGGGGCCTTTTTTTCTACACCCTCCTCTTCCAGACAACTGCATGGCTAGCTACTTCATCTCCTGCAAGCTTTTGCTCAACTATTGCTTTCTTCATGAGCCAGTGTGACCTGCTTTATCTTGGTACAGTTTAAATAACGTGCCTCTCTGCACTTCAAATTCTCCACCTACTCAAATGACTGTCAGCATTTATTACTTTTTAATTTAAAATTAATTTTGTTACTTTTTAATTATCTGGAATTAAAATACTGGAATGGAATCTTCATCAGTGCAGTTCTCAGTTGTTTCCTGCCCTGTCTCAAGACTTTAAAATAGTATTTGGAGCATCATAAACCATCAGCAAATACAACTTGAGTAGGTTAATAACTGAATTTTAAAACCAGTGGTCAGATTATATTTGAAGATATTAATTATGAATTTGTGTAGAAAATTACATGTAGTAATTTAGGAGGCAATGAATGTCAATGTAGGTAACATACAGAATATGATTGTTCTTTCACAAGTTCTTGTTCGTTTTGTTTATATACTTAGATCACTCTAATACTCTACAGAAAACAATAGCACATGGATTCTGCCTAGTGCTGTGGTCTGGTTTAGTTTAGTTGGGAGAACAAAATTAGAACTTTAACTTCTGCCAAAATACATGTTAGTTTTTTCGAAATATCTATTGTTACTCAAGGAATGGCAACACTGTTAATTTTTGAGACTAAATTAGTATAACAGGTACTCTAGATGTCTGTCACTTTCTCTGTGTGTCCCTGGCACAAACTATCTGACATCTGTAATTTAAAGTTGCTGAAGTTTTTTTAGGCTTATGTTTCAGTCCTTGCATGGTATATGGCATAGTAAGAAGGCCTTTACAGAGGAGACCTGCTCACCTCATGGCAGTCAAGAAGGAAAGACTCAAGGAAGAACTGGGAAGGGAGATGATAACCTTCAGGGTCACACACATGCTGACCCACCTCTTCTGACAAAAACTCATCTCCTAATAGCAACTCAGCTAAACTCCTCCCATAATCCAATTACTTTCCAAACACAAGAGGCATTGGGAACCATTTCAGATTGAAATCATAGCAATAGGATATATCCAATTGTTTCTATCATAGCAATAGGATATATCCAATTGTTTCTAGGTTTCTGTGCAAAAAAATTAAACTGCGATAGTTAATATATGCTAGAACTCATTTTTCCTGAAAGAGAAAAGAATACTAGGTGGATAAAAGTATGTTTAAGAGTTTTGTTCAGTTCCTACATCTTCTCGATCTGACACTCAGACCCCTTCCTCATTAAGAACATACCTGCACTGTTGTTATTAAAGGAAAGGAATGATTGTGACATTGGAAACAAAAATGTGAAGTTTAAAAAATGACAGTCATGGACTGAAGTTTATCCTTTGGTATAACAATTTAGAAAATGTTCTGTAAAATATTAAAGAAAATAAAAAGAGAAAGAGTAAGTAAAAAATTGGCATTTTCTGATTGATTTTTTGATAACCAAATATTGATATTGCTGAGAAGTATAAGAAAAAAGAGAACTGTATTAGTTAGCATTCCACTATTCTAATACTTACCTGAGGTGATCAACTTACAAATCGAAAAAATTTATTTGGCTCATGGTTTCAGAAGTTCCAGCCCATGATCAAATTAACCTGTTGCTTTTAGGCCTGTGGGGAGGCAATACCTCATGGCAGGTAGCACATTGCAAAGCAAAATCACTCATTTAATGGCCCCAGAAGTGAAAATAAAGGAAGAGGGGGCAGGACTTACACTATTCTCTTCAAGGGTATAATCTGAGTGACCTGAAAACATCAGTTTAGGAGCCCTACCTCTTAAAGTTTCTAATGCTTCCCACTGGTGCTGTTATGGTTGATACATTGTGTCAACTTGAGAAGTTTAGAAGTTTAATGGAAAGACTCATTAGGAAGCCAGGGTTCTTACTTTGTAAATATCCTCATCCTGTGCGAAGGAGGGCAAGGAGATTTTGCCAGTGCTACATCTGCTCTAGGGGTCGGGGAATGGCCTGTATACACTATGAGGGAGGAAAAGAGGCTTGTTCCTCCCTGGTTTTGCTCTGGCTGTTGCCTTGAAGTGCTGCCCTGGTGCCATGCCACCCTGCCTTGGAGCCAGCTGATTATGGACTGAAACCTCCAAAAACTATAAGTTAAGTAAACCCTTCCTGCCTTCATTTTGGGGGTTGAGTGTTTTGTCCCAGCAATGAGAGAAAAGTAACCAAGATAAATGCCAAATTGAAGACTATGCCTTTAATATATGGAACTTTGGGGAACATACCAGATTCCAAATATATCAAAAACCAAAATGAATTTTTGTTTTGATTAAGTCACTACTTGAATGAATGAAATGTCAGAGAAATAAAAAGTAAAAAAAAGAACTATATGAATTTTGCACCTTGATTTCAGCAAACTATTTGATTATCAGCCACAATATCTTTATGAGCCAAATGGAGAAATTTAGATCAAATACTAACACAAATTGATATATTTTAGGTATCTGAAAAATATACTAGATGGTTGTTGATTAGTGGATTAATTAAAACTTATAAACTAATAAACTTTTATTTCCCAAACAAAACTCTTTGGCTTTGGGTATAGGAACTCAGGAGAGTTATATCTGACATTGCACACCATTTTTACAGTTCACAGCTCACAAACAGCTTTCAGGCACTCTCTCATTTGATTCTTGTGACTGCCTTGTGCTGGGACAATGTGATTAAGTTTACATAACCAGAAACAGATTCAAAGCAGTTAGTGGCTTCTGTAAGAACATTTAGAATGTTTTTGTAATACTCTGCACGACACAGAGCTAAGAGTAATAAACATTATGAGAAAAAAAGAAATATAGATCCAGTATCATCATCAGGCTTATGTGGAGGAGTAACCACAGAACCACCTGTAACCACAGAACTCTGGGAAGCTAAGGCAGGAGGTCCACAAGCTTGAATCCAGCCTGAGCAACTTAGAAATCCTATCTCAAAATATAACAAAACCAAAAAGTGCTGGGTAAATAACTGTGTGAAAGTTCTGGATTCAATTCACAGTCAGTACCAAAAAAAAAAAAAATTAATCAAAATCAAAGTGTATGAATAAGGGAAACCTAACGAGATAAAATTAAATTAAAATAAATCTAAATGTGTATGATTAACTAGTTTATTTTAACATTTATTTCAGTTGTAATAATGAAAGTGTTACCGTAAATATTTTGTTAACACCTGACTCCTGGAGACTATGGTCCACGTAATTGGTGGTATGGCATGTTTAGCGGTAAATCTCTGAAATCTGAGGTAGGTGCTTGGTGCAGGTGGTTAGTAATTAAATAAATAATGATTTTTTTTATTTATAAATAAAAATTAAAAAATTAAATAAAATAGCACCAAATAATTAAATAAATCAGCACAATATTTATAAATATGTCAAATTTAATTTTCAGAAATCAAAAGTATTTCTTGAGAGCTTTATCTTTGGAAAACAAAGGGCACATACATATATTGTAATCTTAGTTTACACTCCACACACAAGCGTAGGATAATAGTTGTCTACACTGGAAATTACTGAAAACCAGTTCTAAGCATTTTGCCTGAAAATGTCTTTGGTTGAAGTAATTTTTAAATGGTTGTAAGAAGGTAATCTGTAAGAATTAGATTTATACTGAATAGTTACAAGGTGTGATAAATGTTAGGTTAAGAAGTAGAGAATAAAAGAAAAAAATGTCTTCTCTATAAAAATAATAATTACATTGAACATGGAAATAGAATGACCCAACAATAAAGGAAACAGCTTTGTGGAAAAGGAAATATGTGTAACTGGTAATACCTAAGCAGATCTGGATAAGCTTGCCAAGGTTTTAAGAGATAACTTCTTGGCTGGAAACTTATTAAATGTCACTACACTGCAGCTTATCATTCAGTAAATACGTAAATCATAGTGTTCTTGAATACACAGTACCAAGAACTAAAGAAATCACATACATGCTACGTATATTATATATAAATATATACCATATTTATAATATGTAAATGTATGGATATGCTTTTTTTCTACTTTGATCTGGTTACTTGACTTTTCATACCAGCTTTTATATATCAACTTGTACCATTATAAAAAAAATATCATTTTGTTTTTATTATTGTCAACTTTAAAGCATTGTTAAAACAAAAATATTCAAAATGTACTTGCCTAAAATTATTGATAATGCTAATATAATGCAAAATAGACTTCAGATGAAAATAAATCATGCTCACTTTTCAAAAGAATTACTCTTCTCTGTATGTAGAAATTTCTAAAAGGAATATGGATATTTTAAGTGTTGGAATTATTCTTGTAAGATTTTTGAATTTATATGGATGAATGGAATTTTTTCCAGCATTTGTAATCCTAGCTTTTTTTTTCTTTTGGCTGCTTAGAATCACACTTTGCAAGCTGTTCATGCAAGGTTGTCCTTAAAGTATATCTAAAAGGGTGAATATGTCTTGCTGTGCTGTGTGCACTAATTTTCATTACT
The DNA here is from genome assembly GCA_004363535.1 of Dasyprocta punctata. Taxonomy (NCBI): domain Eukaryota; kingdom Metazoa; phylum Chordata; class Mammalia; order Rodentia; family Dasyproctidae; genus Dasyprocta; species Dasyprocta punctata. Next base: position 19,911 of record RJWM01012521.1, on the reverse strand, counting down.
TTCCAGTGACTTGCTGGTTGTCACTAACAGACAACTGCCTTTAGAAGAGCAGCACTTTGTTTATGTTTAAATAAAATAGGCTGCGTATGTACTTTTCCATCGTCTCAAAAAACGGTGTCTTACTCCTGCTGTTCAATGGATTTTGAACATGTGCTGTTCTGTGTATCTAAGGCAAGGTTAAGATGAAAATTAAACAAGATTCATCTGCCAGCATTGCAAGTTAGCACTGTACACCTGGCACCTAGCTCCCAAAGCACACTGATTGTGTGGGAAAGTTCTGCTTGATTAGCAGAAGAACTAAAACGATAGTGCATAGAAAATTAGATAAAAGCTTGTAATAGGATATTGCAAAAAGAAATAGTGGATAATAAGATGAGACAGAGCAAAGGAAAACAAGTGAAAAAAGTGTTACAGCAAGGTCCATTACAGTACCAAATAGCTTCTCGAATAGTGAAAATTCTGAACCTGGAATAATTTCAGAGTAAAATAGGAAATTAGATCAAGACAATAAAGTGGTGGCAAAAGTTTAATGACTGACAAGCAAGATGATAAAAGAAAGAAAAAAAAAACAAATTCAGAAAGTTTATTATTTTGGAACATGATTGCTAACTTTATCCTTATTAATATTAATCGAGATTGTAATTATTTTGCATTTAGAGAAAAATTTTGTAAATTTTAAAAAATTATTATCAGTCAAAGAGAATGTTATTCATTCAATGTAAATGTGTTGGAAAACTAGGAGTCAGAGTGGAGCTTGTGATGTGAGTATAGTCCTGCCTCTTACTAAATTGCAGTTTGGTGATTGCTGAGCCGAAGAGCCAGTGGACTTTTCCCAGACTTCTGACTCATGGCCACTGAGATAATAAATGTATGTTGTTTTAAGCTGCTTAGTTTTGAGGTAGTTTTAGAGTAACAGAAAATGAATTCAGGTATTACTGTTTAAAGTAAGAAAATCCAATAAAAGTATTTTCCAAGATTACATAGCTAATATGACTTCAAGCTGCAAAAATGATGCCATAAACATTGCTTGGTCTCCCACCCGCTTATCTATCAGTGATGACACAGCTTTATCTATAGTGATGACGGAGCACAGGTTTGGCGTTCACACTAGTGAAGTTGAGCCTGAAGCTTCCCCTGTTTTTCTTCCTTTTTGGTTTTTTAAAATCTCATTTTGGAAAAAATATCAGTGAAATAATTGACTAGTAATGAGAGAGTAATTTAGGAGAATCTCGTTTCATTTTTGTCTCAAGTATTGTCAAAATATACTGTAAAAATTCCCTATTAAAATGCTACATATGAAAAGTCTACTCCATGGTGAAAACGTTGAAGCTTTTCCTGACTTCTGAAAAAACCAAAGGTGCTCATGTTTGTTATATATATTTAGTCAAATACTGGAAGTGCTAGCTAGAGTAAATTGCAAGTAAAAGAATGCAATGTATCAAAATAAAAAATAAATATGTAAAATTATGACTTTTGTGGATGACATGACTTTATATGAAGAAAATCCTAAAGAATCCACAAAAAACTATTAGAAGTAGTAAAGTAATTTAGTAAAATTGAAGGATACAAAATCAGCATAAAAATCAGATTTTTATTCTTTGTTAGTAAACTATTTGAATAGGAAATTTGGGAGAAGATTCCTACTTAGGAATAAACTTACTTCAGGATACTAAATACTTAGTGTGCCGCGGTCCAGCCGGGCTAGGTCCACAGAGTCCCCGAAGGTGGTCTGAGCGTCGGTGCATGGAGAAGAGACACACAAACAGCTCAAAGACTGCTTGAATCTGCTTTGTTTATTGCTTCTACTAATATGACTACCATTATTATTACTACTACTTTTGCAAGCTCTAACAGAATAATATATACTTTCTTTTTTGGCTACGGTTGAAAGTTTAGATAAAAGAATGAAATCAACAGGTGTCTCTATGGTTACATGGTTTTTATGGTTACATGATTTGTCAGCATAGGCAGAAAGTTTTAAATTTAGTTAAAGACCTTGAAGCGTGTTTTTGTTATTAATAAATGCTCCATTGTGGTAGCCTAGCTAAAAACCTGCAAAACACAAGACCATATTCAGTCCTGATTTAGTCCCCCTATCTCCCTGTGATGTTCTTGCAGCTGCAAGGATGTGCTATCTACCCTGTAGTCCTCAAAACATAGTAGCATATTGGCCTCTCTGTATAGAGGTTCCCAGACAGCCCCAGACAACTGGTCATTACTATTATCATTAAACGCTCCCAAACTTTTAATATAACCTTGATCTTGGTCTGACTCAATGTCAGACAGTTATACCATTTGTAGAAAAACATTTTATAAACTATCCCTTTGTTCTTAGGGAGTTTCTGTACTTTGTTTACTAATTTTGTGCATGGGAAAGAAAGAAGGAAAGAAATTCTCCAAACTGTGTCAGAGCACAAATTAACACAATAGTTGCCAAGAAGCATTAACCCATTCCACAAAGCCAATTTTTATGCTGCAACCTTTTCTCAGAAGACACTCTCCATATTTGGACTTTGTCAACAGAACACGGGTCTGTGTTTGGGCCTTGTCAACAGAACACTGGTCTATCTTTTTTCATGCTTGGACTTTGTCAACAGAACCTGAGTAGAAAAGGGCGCGGCATCGTGACAATAATAGAATACTGGTGAAAGAAATTAGAATCAAGCGTATGAAGAGACTTCAGTGTCCATGAACTTGAAGATTTCATTGTATCATAATATCTATGCTACTTACAGTGATATGTAGATGTAATGTAACCCATCAAAATCCGAAGAGTATTTATACAAATAGAAAATATACTGCTAAAATACATGCAAAAAAATTCATGTAGTACTACAAAATACCACTTAGAGTTAATACAAACTTGAGAAAAAAGAAAAAAGGTGGTGATATTATACTTCCTGATTTAAATGCATGTCATAAAACTAAAAAATCAAAATTATACCATGACACTGGCATAAATGCAGGAATATCAACCAACAGAACAGAACAGAGAGTTTCAAAATCAATCCATCCATATACAATAACTGATCTCAAACAAGGGTTGTGATAATACCTATTAGGGAAACAACAATATCTTAAATAATGAGAAAACTGGATATCCCCATGAAAATAAATGAAATTGGACCCTGATTTTATATAATTTGCAAAAATGAACTGAAATGGATAAATTTCCTAAACATTAAGACCTGTAAATTATCTCATTGCCCATGAGGCTAAGACAGGAGGATCATTAGTTTGAGGCTTGCCTAGGCTTCATAGTAAGACCCTATTGCACACGTACATACACACACACACACACACACACAAATTACCAGGAGAGAGTGATGTTAAACTCCTGGAAAAAAAAACAGAAAAATTTCATGATAATTGTCTTGGCAATAACTTCAAGTATGAATAGCATAGGCAAAAAAAAAAAAAAAAAAAAAAAAAAAAAAAAAAAAAAAAAAAAAAAAAAAAAAAAAAAAAAAAAAAAAAAAAAAAAAAAAAAAAAAAAAAAAAAAAAAAAAAAAAAAGAAGAAGAAGAAAGAAAGAAACCAGAAAAGGACTATAAGTACATCACATTGAACAACTTCTTTCAACAAAGGAAGCAATCAACATAGTGCAAAAGGTACATAAGGGTTGAGAGAAAATATATTCAAATCATATATGTGAGAAGTTAATTTTCAAAATGTTTGAGAAACCCTTACAACTCAATAGCCAAAATAACTGTAGCCCAATGTGCTAAAGACTTAAATTGATATTTCCCCCAAAAAGCATTCATGTAAGCAATAGGATTATTAAGAAATAATGAACATCAGTAGTCAGCAGGGAAATTAAAATTAAAACCATAATAAGATATTACTTCCTGAATGTTACAATGGCTATTATAACACACACACACACACACACACACACATATTAGTGAGGTTGTAAAAAAATCTGAATACTTTTTTTTTCTATTGGTGAAAATGTAAATCAGTGAAGCAACTATGAAAAACTGTAAAAATTACTTAAAAATTAAAAATATAGCTACCATATTATCCTATAATTCTTCTTTGATGTATATAACCAAAAGAATTAAAATCTGTATTTTAAAGATATTTGTACTCTAATTTTCACTACAGCACTATTCACAGTAGTCAAGATATGAAAACAACCTAAATTCATGTCTGTGTGTGAATGGATAAAAATGTGCTATATATATATGTGTACATATAAATGGAATTTTTTCAGCCTTAAGCAGAAGGAAATTCTGTGTAGTATGTGACGTGTTAGCACCTTGGAGATTTTATGTTAACTAGAACTGACACAGAAGGACAAATAGTGCATTATTCATCTGTATGAGGTATCTAAATGAGTCAGCTCATGAAATGAGAGTACAGCAGTGATTTTGTGGGAGAAAAAAATAAGGAGTTACTAATTTGTAGGCATAACATTTCAAATTTAGAGGGTCTGTTGAAGTTTCAGAGATCTGCTATGCAATATAGTCCCTTTATTTAATCACACTACATTGCAAACTTAAAATTTGTGAAAAGGCATAAACTAATGTTAAGTTCTTGCCACAATAAAATAAAATAAAAGTTTAAGTAATATAACAACTTTAAACAGAAAAAATGTAGACAATTTGTATTGCTATTAATATGCAATAATTTAAATTAAATATTCTCTTGTTTGGCTTTTAACCCAAATAAAGAAGAATCTTACTTTTAAATTAATTTTTTGGGATTTTGATCTTACACAAATCTCCTAAGAATTTCAAAAACCACTTATAAGTATTTGTTAAAAAATAGAGGAAGTCTTAATACAATTGTTTACAGGCCAGTCTCCCTAATGAACATTGATGCAAAAATTCTTAATAAGATACTGGCAACTAGACTTCAGCAAATCATCAAAAAGATTGTATACCATGATCAAGTGGGATTCATCCCAGAGATGCAGGGATGGTTCAACATATGTAAATCTATAAATGTAATACAACATATTAACAGAGCCAAGGATAAAAGTCATATGATTATGTCAATAGATGCAGAAAAACCTTTTGATAAAATCCAGCACCCATTCATGATAAAAACTCTACAGAAAATTGGAATAGATGGTCTTTATCTCAATCTGATAAAAGCTATCTATGACAAACCGATGGATAGCTAAAACCATACTAAATGGATAAAAACTGAAAGCTTTCACTCTAAAATCAGGAACAAGACAAGGATGCCCACTGTCTCCACTCTTATTTAACATAGTCCTGGAAACTTTAGCCAGAGCAGTTAGACAAGAGAACGAAATAAAAGGAATAAAGATAGGAAAGGAAGAAGTTGAACTATTTGCAGATGACATGATACTCTACCTAGAAGATCCCAAAAACTCTACCAAGAGACTTCTAGATTTAATAAGCAGATTTAGCAATGTAGCTGGTTACAAAGTCAATACTCAAAAATCAATAGCATTTTTGTACATGAGTAACAATCTCACTGAGAGAGAAATTAGAGAAATAATACCTTTTACAATAGTATCCAAAAAATGAAATATTTAGGAATTGTTCTAATGAAAGATGTAAAAGACCTCTATACTGAAAAGTATGGTACTCTGAAAAAGGAGATTGAAGAGGATATTAGAAGATAGAGAGATATCCCATGCTCTTGGGTAGGAAGAATCAATATAGTCAAAATGGCCATGCTTCCAAAACTGTTATACAGATTCAATGCAATCCCAGCCAAAATACCAATAACATATATTATAGAATTAGAGCAAACAATCCTAAAATTCATTTGGAACAAGATGAGACCTAGAATAGCAAAGGCGATCCTAGGCAATAAAGATAAGACAGGGAGCATCACAATTCCTGACCTGAAATTATACTATAAAGCTACTGTGATAAAAACAGTGTGGTACTGGCAAAAAAACAGACCCAAGGAAAAATGGAATAGATTAGAAGATCCAGAAACAACTCCAGAGATACTAAGTTATCTTATCTTTGACAAAAGTGCCAGACACATTCACTGAAAGAAAGATAGCCTTTTTAATAAATGGTGTTCAAAAAACTGGCTTCCTACATGCCAAAGATTAAGATTAGACCCATATCTTTCACCATGTAATAAGTTACAATCTAAATGAATTGAAGATCTCAACATTAAAACAGAAACATTAAATCTGCTGGAAAATAGAGTAGGTAAATCTCTTGAAGACATTGGTGTAGGCAAAGACTTTATGAATAAAAGCCAGACTGCACAAGAATTATTGCAAAGAATCAATGAATGGGATCTCATCCTACTGAAAAGCTTTTGCACAGCAAGAGAAACCAGCAACAGTGTGAAGAGACTACCCACGATGTGGGAGAAATTGTTTGCCAGATATCCCTCAGATAAAGGATTAATACTGAAAACCTATAAAGAATTTTTAAAAATCAGTCCTCCAAGATTTAAAGACCGAATCAAAAAATGGGCATCTGAGATGAACACACATTTCTCAGATGAAGAAGTACAAATAGCAAATAAATACATGAAAAAATGTTCAACAGCACTGCGCATTTGAGAGATGCAAATGAAAGTAACACTCAGATTCCACCTTACCCCAGAAAGAATGGCTAGTATTATGAAGCTAACCAATAACAAATGCTGGAGGGGCCGTGGGCAGAAAGGAACGCTTGTCCACTGTTGGTGGGAATGCAGGCTGGTGCAGCCACTGTGGAAGTCAGTGTGGAGATTCCTCTAAAAGCTAGGATTAGGGGTCTCATTTGACCCAGCTATTCCCCTTCTGGGTATCTTCCTGAAAGAACTAAAAACATCTCACCACAGTGATATATGTGCGCCTGTGTTCATTACTGCCCAGCTCATAATAGCTAGATTTTAGAAACAACCTGCATGCCCCTCGACTGCGGAATGGATAAAAAACGTGGTATTTCTACATAATGGAATACTACTCAGCTATAAAGAACAATAAACTAGACATTTTCACCCTTAAATGTATTAAAACTGAAAATATACTTCTCAGGGAACTAAATAAGTCACACATACGTGACTACCGCATTGTTGCACTCATGTGATGAACTGAAACAAAATCTATATATATAAAAAATTAGTTGGGACAGTCAGAGAAAAAGAATTTTGAGTGAAATGTAGTTTTCTCAGGGTCATCTTCAGATTTTATTTTTAATGCAAAATGTTTATTTGAAAATAATAGAGCATTTGTAACAAAAAGGATATGTCATATAGCAGGTTTTTCTTGATGTATTGAGGCAGAAGTTTTGTGCTAATAATTTGTTGGATAATGTTTCATGTCTACAATTTTTATCTTAAATAATTTCTGGGAATATAGTAATATGCAAAATGCTGATGGTTGTTACTGTCTTATTGACTGACTGTGAAATTTTTTTGTTTTGATTTCTTATTTTCCTTTTGTTTAAAATAAAAAGTTTAAAAAAATAGAGGAAGAACTAAATAATAAGTATACATTAGTGCCAAATTATTTCTATTGGTAACATTGGTGATGTGTCTTCTTAGGCAAAATTTTTCACTTAACTATAGTTTATTTTGATTAAGATGGTAGAGAGAGAAAGAGAAAAAGAAAGAGAGAGAGACAAAGAGAGTGAGACAGCTGTTTTGGGAGTCTGGGCAGTATCACAATGACCTAGTGCCAGATACTTAAAAGTTTTCATTTCTCCCAAGAACAAATACATTTTATTAGACTGAAAAATTGGTAGAGAAAAGAGAGCAGAAAATTCTGTAAGTCAGACAAAAAATAGAGAAGATCCTATGATGTCATTTGGCCAAACTAAAATCATGTGATAATACTGACTTGACTTTTACATTAACTCTCTATTTAGATCAGAATCTATATATCTATATATGTATTTATGAAGTATTTATGTTGTGTGAGGCATTACTTGTAGTGACTCTGATGGTGTCTGTATGTGTATGTACACATGTGTATGTACATGGGGGATCATGATGGAATGCTAAGTGACAATTTTTCTATAATTTTGACTAAAAAACAGTAACTTTTACTTTGAGTTTAGATGACTATGATTTTGTTACTCTTACCAGAGAAAATTATTTACTGACTTTATGAATGTGTACTGAATAGTTTGCTGTATGATCAAAGGTTGTGTGGTTTCCACACTACAGCAATGTTAACAATGTCACTGAGAAGAATAGTCAATGTTTATGTAAGTCGTTTTCCCCTCACTGAGACAAATATCTGACACCTGCAACTTAAATAGGAAGAGATTTATTTTGTCTCAGTTTCAGTCCATGTTTGGATTTTGCTCTGAGGCAAAAATGGCATGGAAGAATAGCATGACAGAGGAAAGTCATGGTGACAAGCAAGTAAAGAAGGAAAGAATAGGGAGGCAGGGATGAAAATACACTCTTCAAATCACATCCCCAGTGACCCATCTCTTGCAACTAGGCTACACCTCCAAACATGAAACTTTGAGAAAACCTTTTAGATTTAAACTATACCATTCTTCCCCTGGAGCCCAAAAGACTCATGCTCATCTCATTTTGTAACATGCATTCAGCCCATCTTTAAGCATTGCCAGTGAGTGGTGCCAGGCGTGGGCTCTAGAAAGAGAATGAACTGTGACTCCCGAGAACCCAACATGTTGGGTCAGGGTGGTTCCAATCAGAAGACAACTAGCTTGCCTTCCTGATGATGAGTGGCGCAAGTGGCATGGACTCCAGGAAGAGAAAGATCTGTGCCTCCCATACACATACTGGTGCTTGGGTTAAGAATCAAGGACACACACCCCACCCCCAACCCCTCCAAGCAACTTGCTGGTTGTGAGGACTGGCTAAGTTGATAGCAACTAAGGTACATAAAACACCTAAATGCTTGCATTGTTTGGTTGATTATGCAGGTCTGGGGCTGGCAGTCTGAGCATCTCTTGGGAATATGACTGTATGCAATGTAGCAAATATGGGAGATTCCCTTCTGTCTTATCTTTGAGGCCCAATATTGCTCTCATTGTTTTGCTTTATTCTGATTAAATTTTTTTGCTTTATTTCATATTCTGTTTTTTGGTTTTATTCTGTTTTGTTTTGGTTTTATTTTACTATACCCGATGGAATGGTCAACTATTGTGAAGATAACAAGATATACTATAGTAGCTATTGTTCTCCTAGTATCTTGCTTTGAAGTTCTGTACCAGTTCTACTGCTTTGTTTTGCTTTACTTTGTTCTGTCTATGTGTTGTTGGATTTTACTATCTTTAAAATAAAAAAAAATATAAAATAAAAGTTGCCAAAAGCTTACTAGTTCTGGCATTGTTGAAAAGTCCAAGTCCAAAGTCACCTCTGATACTCAAGGAAAACTTAGCTGTAAGTCCCTGCAAAATCACAAACAAAATGCAACATTTCCAATATTCAATGGCATAGGGTAAATGTTCTCATTCCAAAAGGGAAGAATGAGGAGCATCAAAAATTGGGTAAAGGAAGACTAAAACTCAGGACAAACATTAAATCCTATAGTTCTATATCTAGAATCCAGTGATGATTATGGTAACATGTGTGTTCCAAAGGGCTTGGGCAGCCCTACACTTTGTATTTCTTAGTACCAGGGATCAAACTCACAACCTCGTACCTACCCGTCAGGCAGGTGCTTACGCCACTGAGCTAAATCCCCAGTCCTATTTTTTGAGACAGTCTCACTATGCAATTCAGGCTGGCCTTGAACTCACTTTGTAGCCCAGGCTGGTCTCAAACACACAATAATCCTCCTGCCTCAGCCTCGGGAGGTGCTGGGATTAAAGGTATGTGCCCCCACGCCCAGCCCAGCCCTACATTTTCGACCTTACTATTTGTATGTCCTTTCTCTTGGATTAGTTCTTATCACTGCCTACAGTGTTACTTAGCAGACATTCAAGGTTACTGGCACCTCCAAATCTCTGGTGTCTCCAATGGACGTTTGACTTCACTTTCACAGCCTCACACAATGCCCTCTCATGAACTTCTTCTGAAATATTGGTGGAAGCCTGGATGATCCCTTCTCTTGTATTCTATATTCCTGAAAAACCAGCACTATATGGGTTACTCCAAGTCTGCTGCCAGCTTCAGTAATAAATAGGCCCTCTTGGATCATGCCAACAATAGGCAGTGTTTGGATGGTTGAAATCAGGTTTGCACTTCCCTCAGCAGCCATAAATGAGCAGGCACCCCAGGAACTCTCTTTCCAAATGGAGATCAGATTTGTACCATTGAATCTGTGATGGGTGGGTCTTGCTGATTTCTGAGATACCCCCACAGAATCTTTTATCTTTCCCTTGTACGAAGTACTTGACTTCTTTGAAATGCTAATCTTAGCAACCACATTCTTGAGATGTCCCAACTTCGTAGGCATTTCCTTTTTGGTGAGACTGCAAACTTCTTAAATCATTCAGGGTTGCCATTTGTTCCTGATTTTTCCTGTAGTTCCAGGTAAAGCCAGCAGCCTGAATGTTGGGCTGTATTTAAATGTTCTCTGCCAGATTGATTAGTCAATTATCTTTAATCTCAGGTTCCTGCAAAGTCTCAGGACATGGACACAATGTACACAAATTTTCTGTTAGGCTGTAAATTCACAACTTCTAATCCAACTGCCTTGTTCCCAGCTGAAATCAGCTGATCCTGACTTTTATGGTCTGCATTTCTATCAGCATTCTGGTCTTGGGATTCAAACAAAATCTGTCATCAATCTCGAAGTCTGTTTACAACATTCTAAGACTTTTCTAGGACGTTCAATCAAGCCTTTCTAAACTCCCATGAACCAGTTCCTTCTGGTGAGGAATGATCACCACAGTGACTCTGCTATGGATACCAATTTACTGTTTTAGTCACTTCCCCATTGTTGGAGCAAAATACTGAACAACCACAATTTAGAGAAGAAAAGAGGTTTTTTGGCTCGCAGTTTCATTAGGTTCAGTGTATGGTTGACTGAGTCCAAAGAAGAAATGTCATAGCGCAATGGCATGGCAGAGGAAAGCTATTCACTGCATGAATTCCAGGAAGAAGACAAAGGGGAGAGGAGCCAAGGATGAGAAAAAAACCTTCCAGGCACTCCTTACATGACTTGCTCTTCCGACAAAGTCCCATCGCCAACCATGAGAGTTTTGGGAGACATTTTAGATCTGAACTGTAACACTTTATATTATCTTTCTATCAGTATCTGTGTTGCGGGAAATTTCCCAAGCTGAGTCAAACCAAACCAAACCAAACTGAAAGGAAGACCCTTTGCACTGATGAGATAAGAAGGCAGCGTTTAATCTTTACACCAGCAGACTGTTGAATTTCACACCAGTGGACTGTTGCAAGGATAATTCCTCCCAAGCAAGTGCCCTGAATCAGAAAGGAGTTTAGTTTATATAGAATTAGAAGTGGGAGGTACAAAGCAAGTGACCAAACATTGCATGAATGGTTGCATACATTGAATCATATATTAATGACAGGCTAATCTTGAAACAATAGAAACATTCCAGGAACCAGGGGAGGAGGCTCTTACAGAATGAGTACAGTTAAGGGCATTATCATAATATAAGAATGTTCTGGAGAGAGGTCCTTTACTGAATGGGTGCAAATTAGCCCGCAGTGTCTTAAGGTATAGGCCATTACTCTGACTCACATGCATCTGGGCTGTAGACACTGTCAAGGTCAATTGAATTTAGCAGAAGGAGCAGAACAACAACTTGTCAGAGACCTCTAATGATCATGAAATATCTATAAATTTACCATCTCATGGATATGTTTCTACATTATAACCTGCCCCAACACTTATATGATTTTTATTTTTTATCTAATCTACAGCAAATAAGTAAGATATAATACTAATCCTATTTTTTATCTGAGGAAATGGAAACTCAGAAAGTTTAGGCAATTTATTTAGGAATACTTTTACTTAATGTAGGCTCAGAAATTTGAATAGTGCTTCTTAGATATGATCCAGTTTCGGGAGATTCTGATGATTATATGAACTTGTTGAAAGAACAGTTTTTCGTATAAAAACATATACTTTATAAGAGTCTAACAAAATGAAGAGAAATGAAAGCTTAAAAATTAAATTTTTAAATTTTAAAGTGTCATGAAACACTTTAAAAAAGAGAGCTCAACAAAACATTTATAAACAGGTGAAGCCAAATTGAGAGTCAGACAACTGTTGTTTAATCTCAGTTCTAGCCACATCAAGCTTCTAGAAATCTGCCTCCCCCTAAAGTCTTTCCTAGTAATCACCTTATTCAGTCTTGAATCCATTTTAATATGGTTCATTAACTTCTCCTTTGTGAAGTTTCTAAAATTGAAATTATCTGTTCATTCTTAATTGCCAAATTCAATGAAAAATTTCTCCACTATAGTGTACAACTCTTAAACACTTTATGCTACTTGAAGGCCTCTAATGCAAATTCTCTCCACTTTTGGCTTTTACAATACTATTCCAAACTTTTTTTTCACTTCTAAAGCCAATATATTTTCATAATTTCTATTTCTTTCTTTGTTTTACATTTAAATGTTAATGTTATCCAGAAATCTGTCTTCAGCATTTTTCTCCTCCCTTCTACAGATTTGTTCTGGAAGATAATATCTACCTTGCCTTCACTGGCTACTTAATTATTGATGATACCTGCTCACAGTGTGAGGTTAGACTCAAAACTAAAGTTCCTCATAATCTATTTATGGGTACATCTTAAATGAAATTCGAATCTCTTCCATATCTAACAAACACATGTTTCTTGATCTCTTTATTTCACTTTATTTTAGTATTTAGTTAGTGTTCAGAAACATATTCAGTATATTGAAATAAATACTTTGAAGGTGATCGTTCATTTACAAATTGTGAGATTTCTTTCCATATCACAAAAAGTTTTTTTATAGTAATAAACAATAACAATGGAACACAAGGATCACTAATATATCTGCTCTAAATGAGCAGTCCAGTTTCAGGCAAAAATACTAAGGCATATGTACTTTTTCTTTTATTTTTAAAATGAGACTATGTAACTTTAATGTTCTAATCACCAAAAATACAGTGTCTTTGAGAGATACATTAACCATTGTGGTAGAGTGCTAAACAGGCACACTCGTGAGTTATTTCCAGCACAGAGCTACATAAGATATCACACAAAAGTAGAAATTGTGTGTATTTTCTCAGTCATCTGTCTGAGATTGGGTGGGATAGACTCATCTTCCCTGAGTTTGGCATGGTTAGATTCCAAGATGCGGCAAGGTTTAGGTCTGCTCCACATTCTCTCTTCTCATGCTTTAACCAGCAAGCTGATCCAGGCAACTCAATTTCAACAGTTTGCATAGTTGAAGTATTATATAGAGCACTGTAAGTGTTGAAAGAAAGAAAAAGATAATTAAATGTTGATGGTAGAGACTCATCACAGGGCAGATGGCATTTGCTCTAGTCTTTGAAAAAGGGTAAAGTTAATCAGAGAATAAGAGAAAGGCATTCTAATCATTGATAATAAACAGTAAGTTTAATAGGCATTCGCATAAGAAATTTATTGTGATTGCTGAGGGATGGCGCATACTTAGATTCTGACAGAAGAAAGTACAGAAACTATAAATGCAATATATGGAAATGATCATTATGGAGCTTTTCAAATATACATGTGGGATCTTTTGCTGTAAGATAATTCATGTTATAAGTATCCAACACATTAAATTAAAGGACACATAATGGCAAATTAGATGCTTGAGGACAGGTTAAATCTTAATGATTATTTGGCTTACCCTGAAATTTTCAACTAATAATTTCATACAGGGAAATTTCACCAAAATACCAATGTTTTTCATAATGTATCTGTATTCTAATATTATAAGAACTGGCTAAACCTAAACTTCTGTTAAAAATATGCACACTTCTCAAGTCATTCCAACTCCAGTGAAATTCTGTCGTCTCCTTTACCTATAGGTCAATTGTCAGGTCTTACCTTCTATCAAGCATGGGTACTTTTTTTTCTGGTAGGAAATATTTTTTGTATGCCACTAAAATGGATATATGAACCAAATAACAAGAGAATCACATGTTTCAAGAAAAATAGGAGTAAATATATTTGTGAAGACTAGTTCTCTGTTTATTTTGCAAGCAAGATATCACACTGTAATGGAAGATGCAATAGAAAGCAAATATTAATAGGAAGTTCCCAAAACCTATTTGACTTTATGATTAATGCTGCTGCAGAACATAAATCTCACCACAAGTTATAGAAAAGTTCTAAAAAATTAATCACTCAAAACTGAGTATCTCAAATCCTAACACAAAAACTTTTTTCTTTCTTTCTTTCTTCCTTTCTTTCTTTCTTTCTTTCTTTCTTTCTTTCTTTCTTTCTTTTTCTTTCTTTTTCTTTTTTTCTTTCTATCTTTTTCTTTCTTTCCTTCTTATCCTTTTTGAGACTACTTCCCAAATAGAAGGTACTGTACAGGTGTTCAATTTTTACTCTATTTTAACAAGAGAAAAACTCAGCATGAGTCACTTGATAATCACTATTAGACTCCCTCCTTCTGTAGCATCAACATTAGACATGGGAAGTACATTGTACTTTGGACTTTAGAGTGTCCAAAGAAATATATCAAAGATACCACGTATTATTTTATAATCTAAGATGGTCGAATAGTCTTAGGCAGTATAAGGAATAAAGCAGGTGGCATTCGAATTAAAAGAATTTGAACTTCAGCAGCAAATATATTTGCTACAGTATCTCCAGAGATAATGAAATGTAAAATCCAATCAAGCTACAAAGGTGGGTGGGAGCTACAGGACTATGTCAGTGGATGTGAATGAGTCCAGGGACATAGATATAGCATGTTGATTTACAAATGCAATGGATTTGGAAAATTAACCTTCAAATTTAAGTAACAATGTAATAGTTCTTAAATAAGAACAAAATACCAATATCCAAAATATCTAAAGCACTCAAGGGCTTTAGTGAAGAATAAGAAAGAGCACATTGATTACTAGTCTGCATTGTATTTAAGAGAATTGGTCAACTAGAATCATAGAGAACCAAACATATTTACCATTCTGCCTTTTAATTTTTGAAACTGAAATGAAATTGTTGTGTAACTATTTTAGGCTTATGATTCTTCATTAAAGTGCTATTATACTAATTTTGAAATACTTAGAGAGCTCTAGCTAGCTCTAGAAACACATAACTTTAAGTGGTATTTAGTACTACTTGGGAAATTTGTCAGAAAACTGAAAATTATTAGAAAATGAGAAGTTAAGCCTTGAACCCCTTTCAAAATATTTTTAATTAATCTTATCCATCAGACCAGAAGTTCTTGAAAAATTCTTAAAATAAGTTGAGGAAAGGCTAGATATTTAATATGTTTTGAGCTTAAAAACTTAAACATAAACTATACTGTTCCAATTATTAGTTGACTATTTGGAAGGATCAAAGTAAAATTCTAAATATTCATTTCTGTAAGTAAAACCACCTCTGGTGGTAAAAACTAACATGAAACATCCCACAGAACCCACTTCAGTATCACGAATAAAGCTTATAGCCATCTAGGCTGGAGCATGAGTCTAGATATCACTTTCCAGACCTACGGCTTTAGGCATATGCTCATGTTCTCGTATTTCTCATAATCTAATAAAGTTAGACTGCTTTATTAATTAAAACTTGGCAAAAAATATCACTAGTATGTGGAAGCATGCCTCAAGAAGATCTTAAGATTCTGTATGACTAAACATTAATCAAGTTTGATTTTACATTTGATGCTTATTTTACACCAAATCCCTTAGAATCATTCATTACCTGACCCTGATGAGCTTTTGGCAGTGGTTCAAGTCACTTCTATGAAGTAACTATTTTTGTTTCTATGGATTTGCCATATATTAAACAAACAAAAAGTGGCTATAGGCTAAGATAACTCTGACAAACATTATTCTACTTACATTTACTTGAAAACTTAGTTAATAAAAATTATTCTTAACTTTTGTCAACAACTCAGATTCCTTTATCATCTCTAGGGCTGTTAGTGGTTTTCACCTGCATTAGTGTCTACTTGTGCATTCTCAGTGTGATTCTTTTAATATTTTTTTTGTAGTGGAGTTTTAAGTAGTTTTGATTCAGTTTTAGATCTTTTACATGTTTTTCTATTTTTTTACAATAAGTATAAAAGAGAGAAAAAGTTATATATATATATGTACAAATATATATAAATGTATATATATGCACATATATATATAATGGTATATATATATATATACCCTTCCCCATGGGCTTCTTGATTATGATGCAGAGTAAAACTATAAATTGTGTGTTAGGTGCACCATTTTCTAGGGCTATAATATTTTAAGGACTGAAAAATATATAATAATTAAATGGAGAAAGAAAATTTGCCATGCACACTCTCTCCTGTGAAGTATCTCAACTCAGAAAGCTATCAACTAATTAAATATACCAGCATCTACTTTCTGTGATTTCACTTTCTTACGTTGCCTTCTTAGTCATAAGTGGTTAGATGCATTCTTTTACCATAAAACTTTTCCTTTAGAAGAAACTGCTTTTAATTACAAAATTTGAAAAGGGGAACTGAGAAACTTTTTCTAGCATTAAGTCGTAAAATATGGTAGCAGCTGATGGTAGCGTAAGGTGGCCAACTAGCTGTAATGTGGCTGTTCCCAAGGACTGAGTGTGCAGTTCTCCTGAACTAAACTATGTTTCCTGCATTAGCCCTGTCACATAGCCTAAATCAATCATCAAGTACCCTTTGATCTCTTGTGGACATTTAAGATTCCAAAGTTTGAAGCTCACATACATTTACAAATGTGGAGAAGAGCTGCTCACCAGGCCTGCACTCAATCCCAGCGTGATATGCAATATTGACCTGTCAAGAAAGGAAGCTGTGTCTCCTCAGACTGTGAAATATCCGGAGGGACTTTCTTTATGAATTCAAAAAAGATTTAGCAGAGCTCTAGGCAAGAAATCATGCACACAATTTCAAAAGTGCATAATAATCTTTTATAAAATTTCAGGAGGTATTATTACCTTGGAATATTTTTATATGTCCTTTTAAAAATTATAAAAATAAAAAGAATGGCCTCAAACAGTCTGCAGGCCTCAAAAACACAGTCATCTGCTTTTCAAGGTTGATAGGTTAGTCCTTTATCTTTTTACCTTAGCAGGGTGCTCTTGCCTTTTAAACATTCACTGATTTAGTTTTATTTTTTGCTCATTCATACTGGTGAAAGTTACTTAATGTTTGATATATGCTCATTAGTTGTTTTTCAGAACTTGATAGGAACAATTCTAAGACAAAACCATTGTTGTTGTTTATTAGGGTTAAACAGAAAAAGAATTTCTTCCAGGAAAATTTTTGTGCCAAACCAACATAGCCTCAGGCAATCTGTCATATAGGGGCAATCTCACTCAGAGTTGTCCCTTCAGCGTTGTCCCTAGTGGGGCCATCCTGTACTGCGCAGTCATTGAACAGGCTGCTCAGGAAGGACTATAATTTATTCCACTCTGCAGTGCAGGCAGGCTCTGAAAAAACCGCTAGCTAACACTTATTTTTTGACAGCTTGGGCAATAAGGTCTCCCTCAAATAGGATCCGGCTGACACTCTACAGTATCTACCACACCCTGGTCATTAGAATCCACGCTCTTGTCAATTTTCTCCCCTTCATTTTAGTCAGAGAAATAACTTTCTGATTTCATATCTAGAATCTAATTAAAAAATTAAGAACCATGTGATTAATACAGTTTATGCTTCACTTACACGATAATGTATTTAAGTGTGGTTTACTATGTACTCAGTTTGTATTTTGAATTTTCTATTCTTTCATGGATGATAGAATTTTAACACAGTTGCATTTTTATTCAGTGAATGATTTTAAGCAGATACTAAAATAACAAGAAAATTGGAAGAACAGACCACTGCTATCAAACTTGGTGAATCTAAAAGATAATCCCTTTTGCCTTGGTTCCATTAGTGTAGTTAAATGGCAGGCAGGTGTGGAAGAAATAGTAATAAATAGAAAAGAAACATATTGGCATCTGTCTTCATTATAACAAAAATTAACTGAGATAAAAATAAGTTTAACAAGCCAGGTGTGGTGTGCATGTCTTTAATCCGAGCACTAGAGAGACTGAGGTAAATGGAGCATTTTGAGTTTCAGGCAGGCTTGGGCTACAACATGAGCAAAGCTGGGCTGAACTACATAGTGCGACCCTGCCTCAAAAAAAATAGGACCAGGAGTTTGGCTCAGTGTCTTGAGTGCCTGTTTGGCAGGTGCGAGGTTATGAGTTCAATTTCTGGTAGTGACAAAAAATAAACTTAACAATAATAGTTAACATATTATTCATTAAAAAAGTCATTGAAATAATACACGTAACTTCATTGCTAGAGATTTTCACCTTTTATTGACTCTTGTTATCACTAAAATATTTTGTGCATAACTCCCATTGTGCAAGGGAGAGAATATAATTTTCAAAATCCTTTATTTAATTCTGTAAAATGTCTTTCCTCTGTAAGGCCTTCAAGAGATGATAATTTTGCAAATCTTCATTAATAATGACAATTCACCAGTAAAGAGATTTATTTTCAAGAAATGAATATCTAGATACAGTTATGATTTTAATTTCCAAGTACCTAAGGCAAAATAACATTGGTAGAAATGGTATAGTATTGGAGACAAACTACTTTGGGTGACAGCCAGACAATATGGGAGCTTATCAAAGATGCATATTACTCTAGTCCTTATGCTTAAACTGAAGGAAAGCTACATTAAGAAGGTAGGTAGAAACAGGTGAAGAACTCAGGAGGAGAGATTTGGGGTTTCTTTCTCTCTTTCTCTTTTTTGTTTTATTTTGTTTTTTGATACTGGGGATCGAACTCATGACCTTGCGCTTATAAGGCAGGCACTCATGCCGCTGAGCTAAACCCCTAGCTCAAGATTTGAGATTTGTTGAACAGCAATGTCTGTTTTCACTAGATTAGGCTCTGCTGGGTTAGTTTGTGCATCTGGCTAGTTTCGGGAAGACAGAGTTGAGGAGAGTGGGTGACCACACTAGTGAGCAGGCAGTGAGATATAATGAGAAAAATTATATAGTCTAGAATCAAAAAATTGTCCACAGTTCTAGTTCCACACTAATTATTTGAAATTGAATAAATCTCCCTGAATCTCTCCCTAAATCTTCTCTTGAAAATGATTGGGATACAACATGATAGATGTGAAGGCATTTTGTCAACTTATAAGTGTTATTCACCTATTTACTATTATTTTTTATGGATAGTTGTTGGAGATCAGAAATTCACAATGGCTAATTTTGCATACTTCCCTAAGGGATAAATGGAGGTTTGTGATTATTGACAATACCCTTTTGAGATTTCCCATTAACTCTTTAAAATGAGCCATCCTCTTCCACCCACTAAGACTAACTAAAACTACTAGGATTAAAAAACACTCCAGGGCAAGATCCTTCTTAGCATAACATCATCTCTGCCCTCTTGAGTCATCAAAAGATTATCCATTTATCCATTGCCCACTAAGTCATCGACATAGACCTAGAGTCTTCGACTAGCCTCTCTTATCATATATACATCCAAAAAAGAGTGGCTGGCTTGAAGGGTCTTGGTCTTCTTCCATCCTGAGGATTGACCTCCCTGTATGTATTACTAAATTTGTCTTTGTTTCTTATTTCATCCTTTTTCTGTATCTTTCATACAGGCAGTTGGGGATCTTGGCCAGGTGTCTGACAGACAGTTATTCAAATGTTTAAATTTTAGAAAGAAAGGACTTATTCACTCACTCAAAGAATAGCTTTGGGAATTATTCACTCACTCAAAATAATAGCTTTGTGTAAGGCACTAAACTAGAGATAAAAATAAACAAGATAGAGTTACTTCCCACTCAAAGTTTATGCATCCTGGACAACTAGCCTGCCTTCCTGGTAAGTGGTGTGAGCAGCGTGGACTCCAGGAAGAGAAAGATCCGTGCCTGCTGAGAACCCAC